>JAPDSC010104053.1:109705-154245 GCA_026290005.1 Latrodectus geometricus
TTATTATTATTTATATTATTTTAGTTCATAAAAGTGTTTGAATAAAAAAGGCTATATCAATATAATAAATTATATCAATATCTTGTGAATATTTAAATAAAAATAAATGACAAAGTTTAATCAAGTTAATAAAGAGATACTGGGTACTATAAGAGAGTGTACATATATATATATTATGCCGTAAGAAATTCGTAGAAGCAGCTAAACTGAAATGCAAATATCGTTTATTTTTTATGATCTTATAAAATATGCAGCTATTCAAATAGTAAGGAAAGCTGCAAAATGAAGTTATGAACACATGGTTTCGTGACAGCTTATGCTTATTTTTAAATATAACTTTCATTGTTCTTGTCAGAATACCGCAACATATATTCCCATATAAATATCATCGAAAGAATGTATTTCAAAAGACATATTAGTGTGCATTCTATAAATAGAGAAAGATTAAATTTGATGTGATTGAAAAAAATTTATATTAAACTGTTTCGTAATAAATTGCGTGAACTGTGAATTGATATTTTAAAATTTATGACGAAGTGCACTGGTGTTTCTAATATTATATTTTTGTTATTTTTCTCTCTATTAATGTTATTTCTTAAATTAAAATTCTTGATAATGTTTTATATATGTTTAAATAATGTACAAATTCCTTTTCCTTAACTCCAATTGCCCGCAATGCGTAGAAAATTCGCAAATTATTTAAATGATGTTTAAAATTACCATAAATTTATTTAAGATAAAGAGCAAGCCATCTTTTCTCGTATTTTACTTCCCATTCCTTTTCGTCTTATGCAATAATGCCCTTGAACTTTTCATTAAATCCTGTGGATACCTTGCAATTTTTTTTCAAATTGAAGCAATCGCAATTGATTTTATACTCTAGAAATGACGATGAAGTTTTCCTGCGGCATTGACGAGTCATACAGAGCGTACTACCCCAAAATCGATTTTGTATTTGCAAGAAATGACATCTCCGTAAAATATACATTTTTTTGACTGTTCAGGAAATTATGCTTTTCTTTTTGTCAGTCAAAATATTTTTATAACAAACGAATAGTTTTATTTGATTATAAGCTATCTCCTAGTTCTTCTAAGCGAATTGCACAAATTTGCTTTAATGCGAACTTACTGAATAATATTTTATTTTCATACAGAACAATTTAGTGTGCTATAACTATTAAAAAAAATTATGTTTTTAAAATTTATTAATGTTATCTCCGAAAAGTTACATTTTTCATACAATTCTATTTCCAAATCTTTAGTGTCAATGAGACTAATATTATTAAAACAAGTATGACTTTTGCCACAAAGAATACGCAGTGTTGTTTCTGTTTCACTGCATTTTATTTAAGATTGTTTTTTTCCCCCGATCGATACGAAATTCTTGAGATTTCGAAACGCGACCAAATACGGACCAATACTCGTATATCAGTTATTTCATATATATTGTGTTTTATTGACAAATTATATAAAATTAAGAAAAAAATGGCTCAGAACAAGTAAAAGAAATTACCATAGAGTTGTGAAAGTAGTATTTGCGTGCATATACAGAGTAGAGCTTGTTTTAGCGAATTCGTAGAGAACAGATAATAAAAAATACTTCATAAAATAGTAATAATAAGTGGTTCGTAAAATAGAAAATAATTCGTAAAATATAAAAATAAGAGTTAGATTTTAAGACTAATTCTTTTACCAAACTACTTTCCTTCTATGTGTAAAGAACTATTAGAAAAAATTGTTTAGTTTGTACCATAAAATAACATAAACTCATGCGAAATAAAATTGTCATTTAAAAACAAATGAAATTTATTGATAGAAAATCATATATATATATATATATATATATATATAAAGTAATCTTATTTTTCAAAACTACAGTTTTAAAAACACATTTTTTATTTATTTATTTTTTTGATGTAGCAAAGCATTTTACTACATTACTTTTTAAAAAAAAAACCATTTAATCTTGTAAGCCAATCGTCTGCTGCTAGTTTTGCATACGGTCGTGCAGCACTATGCTCTATTCTTCTGGTTTGATATCGGAAAGTTATTTTTCATTCTCTATCATTCATGATGTACTCAGTCATTTAATCATCTGATAGTTCTTGCGTACAAATTAAATCTGAGTACTCCTTTAAGAAATCCTGAAATGAAATCAAGGAATAGCATTGAATTTATATTTTTTGAATTTCTTGGAAGACTTCACTTGGTAAATGTTCTTGGCTTTTTCAGATACATAGGTATTGTTTATTAAGCTTACGTATCAAAATCAGCTTAGGTATCGTTTTTTTCTGCAACATCATTCTAAGCATTAATTGCGCTTGAAATTTCACTTTCATAAGGCAATTCCAAACCGAGAATACTGCTTCCAAAAATACCTTACAATATTTGAACTTGAAGCAATTAACTGTAAATAATAACTGAAACTCTCTTAATGCTGTTTCATGTCCTGTATGACGGAAGTTAAGATCAACCGGGAGATATATCACACGAATTGCTTAAGAAAATCTGAGATTTCAATATTAGTAATGCAGTTAGTTATATACAATCCGAAGAACTTACGATTCTTTAGTTGGAGCCATTAATTTAAGTTTCTCAATTATAAAATAAAAAGGTGGGGAAAAAATGTGTAACAATTAAAGGCAAACACAAATAATTAAAAATGAGTTTGCAAAAGAGATTTTTCAAAATTTTTCTAAATCGGATTTAAAATTATCATTACGTGTGTCTATGGGACTATGTTAAAGACCAGCTATTAATTTAAATCGAGAGTCTGCGTAAATCAGAGGTTCGCTTAAATACGATGGTCTACTATAGTACACTCAAGTGCCATAAAAACTGATACAGGCGATCATATATAAATATTGAAGGAAAACTACCAAACTGAACGATGCAATGTGTGAGGCAAATAAAGCTTATATAATTTAATAAATGTCTAGCAAGACTGCTGATTGGACTGCTATTACAATGGCAGGTTATCAGGATTTATATAAATGGTTTTACAGTCTGCGCAGGTGAGGTGAGACAGGATATCTGAAGTAGTAATAAAATTAGGATTTTTGCCTACGACCATTTCACAAGTATATCGTGAATATTTGACTGTCTTATGAAATATCAAATCTCAGTCTTCGATGTGGTAGGTGAAATATTTTGAATGGAAATGTTTAAACAGTTCCATGTACGCATCTCTAGGGAAGGAAAGAATTGTGATTTGCTTATTTTTGCTAGTAAGAGGTCTTAGCCATGTGTAAGTGTCAAGGAATAACGAAAATCCACAAAAGACTAAAAAGTCCTGATTTGTGCTGTTTTTTTTTTCAGTGCATCTGATGTGTTGGCTCACGTTTAGAGATTATTATTATTTTCAATCTATTGTGCCAGAACTCAGGTAAGACACATAGCAAGTGTGCTTCTGTCACCTCATTGAAGCTCCTATTTTTGTATTCTTATAAGTAATTAAATAAAATAAAAATAATTGACGCATATAAGAAACAATTTTTAACTACTTGGGAATGCATTTTCTTTTCTACAAGTGTCAAATTAGCTTTAATATCTTATAAAACAAATTAATGTATATCCAATTACAGGAATTAAAAATGTAAGCTATTTCCTTTTAATTACTCTTCAATCTTTTCTTTTCAAAATAGTCATTATATTGCTATGGCAATTATATAAAATAATATATAAATTTTACAATTATATAAGTTTTTTCAAGTGAAATATAAAATAGATTTGCTTATTTGTAAAAAATCTCTCTAATATCTTTAAATAATAAAAAATCCAATTATATAAATTTTATTTTTATATCTTTGATCTGATACATTCTAATTATTTTTTTATTTTTTAATCAATCCTTCATTATTCTTCCGCAAAATACAAAATTTGTTGAGAGTTAAGTTGTCTTTTGAACCAATTTTACATAAATCAATACTTTCCTTCATTTTGACTTGAAGGCAAGCTAGATTTGAATATAGTTATATTCGTTTTATACTTTAGGCATTGCAAGGTAGCTATAATAATTATTTATTGTATAACTTTAAATAAAAAATAGCTTATATTTTTTATTATTTTAATTATCATTATTACAGTGAATGCAGATCGTAGTTACAATAAAAAAGCAACAGCACTGTTTTTCAAAGTTTTGAAGTCATTTCAAAGTTTAAAAAAAAAAAAAAAAAATCACGGAATTTTAAACCTGGTATAAGCATTTAAAGTTTTATCCGGAAGTCAAAGAATAATTACAAATTAAATAAGATTACACAGCAGCAATTTTAGTTTTCTATTTCATTTTATGCGACAATAAAATTAGTCTAAATGTTTCTGTGTCAACTTAAGCTTTCTGTTTGTGACGTTAAGGATGTAGGCATGAAAGCACATAAGTATTAAACGTGTGAATTGTATCATCTCCCTAAATTTTAGTTGAGATTTAAAATGTAAAATTTATAGCCTATCATTTCCATTTATTTTGTAAGCAACCTGTAAAGAACCTCTTTTCTCTGCTTATGAGGTAATTGTTTTGCAGAAACTCATGTTTAGTAAAATATTTTTCAAAAAAAAATTTTAATCATAAATGAGTATTTTATTTATTTTTTTATTTCTCATATTTCTTAGTTTCTCAAGTTTATTCAGTTTAATTGAATATTTGTAAATATTATCCAGAATGAGAAAGAATTTTTTGGTCGAGCACATGTCGTCAGATTTTCACTCAATTAAATAGGACGTTTTACTTATTCAATTTTAAGCGTTTTATTTCCATTGGCCATTTCTGAAACAAAATTAACAGAAATTAATTTAATTTGTATTTAATTTATAAATAAATAGAAAATTTAATTTGTATTAATTTTTAATTTACAATTTTATAGTGAATATTTTATATACATTTTGTATTTTGCGAAAATCTTTACTATAAAAACTATTAGGACTAAACTATTATTCAAAAATATGTTAGATACATGACGTAGGAATTACTTCCGCTAAGAAGATTCTAAGCGGAAATAATTTTTATGAGCATGTATTGAATGTCCTAATGTACGTGGATGCATCTGTTAGTATAAAAAGTCACATTTTACCCAAATTAACATCTATATGTTTATAGTGGACTGAATTATTTGGAGCCTCAAGCTTTCTTGCCTCAAAGTGATGATAATCCACTGAAATAGACTCAATTCATTACTGGAGGGCACTGCAATGACTTCTGACGTGACTCGTACCAAGCGTAGATTGTTTATAGGTGTAATATTCTATGCATTAGCTTTTAAAATTTGCCCTGGTTACATTTTTTTTTTTTGTTCATACATATTTTTATTTACTCGCATATTATTTATATAATATATTTAAAACAACTAAGTCTATAAGAAGTCAAATTCGATATTGAGTAAATTTTTGAATATTTATTCTTTCCCTAACTATTCAATATATGAATATGCTGAACTTTTATATAAATATACTTTTCATATTACTATGCCAATAGCAAAGACTTTTTCAGTAAATTGTTAAATTATTATGAAGCCTTTTATTAATATTTCATTAAAATACTTAATCTTATATTTTTACTCACTAGAAGATAACTTTTTATTACCAACAGAAGTGAATTGTTAAAATAGCAGAGAATTTTTGTTAATAAAAATTAATTATTGTTGAAAGTGTGCTATAAAATTATGTTTCAAAAAAAATTGTATTTCAGAAATGAAAACTTAAATTTTAATATGAAATACATTAAAGCCAAATAGTGTATGCTTCAAATCATGTTTTCACTTGATTTGTACATAAATTTATCTGCATGTTACAAAATATGAAGAAATTACAATACATTATACACAATTCATAATTAAAATGTCTTGTTGGAAAACTGTCCAAATAACTTGCGCGTTAATCTTGTGAAAAGTAAACAAAGCACAGGACGTATTCGTTACGTGACTTTAACATCACGGGAAGGGAGTCAATTTAAGCTTTTGAGTTTGTTGTAAACTTCTATTGTGTTCTAAACTGGAATTTTTACAAAATTTAAATTCACATTAAACCCAAAATAAAATAAGGATCCTTTTTTACAATTATAAATTTCTTTTTAATGTTTATCCCTCAGAACTCTAGGTTAATTTTGACCACTTTTTGCTTTATATAATTTGTGCATGGCAACTTTTACTTCTTTGAAATTTAGAACATTAAAAACACTTGTTTGTTATTTTAACTTCTTAAAAATTTAAAAATCATTTTTACATGATATATTGGATATAATAGCAATTTTATTTAATGGGTTCATTTTAATCGCAGTTAAAAATGTATCTTCCTATTATATATTCTTTTATATAAAGACACATTATATTTTATGTGAATTGTATACTAAGAATTTCGATCTATGCTCTTGGAAAAAAAAAAACTTTATAAGGAAAATATCTATTCATGGAGTTTATAAAAGAACTGAAAGGAAAAGAATAAGAAAGTGTTAAAATTACAATCAAAAAAAGAATTAGAATCTAAAAAAGTATGAAAATTAAATGCCAAAAACTCTCTTACCATATTCGCAACATAAGTATTTGATGCCTCATGAAAAAAAATGTATGAGATGTTTCTTTATTGAGAAGTAGTAACATAATTATAAGATTACAAGTATTATACTGAAATCTCTTAATAAGCGAATAATTAGGAAAGCAAATAACTCTTATTTAACACTAAATTTAAAAATAATTAAGAACATAATTATTATGCAAAATTTAAAAAGCTTATAATAAATGTTACTTTTATATCTGTGAAAATGCCGCCGTTAGGTAAGGTATAACTGTTAAGCAGATTAAAGAGGAACACATAATTTTCAGAATAATAAATTATTTATATTATCATTGTGTTGATGGGTAAGGTATTTATATTTTGCTTACATTGATCATTTATGAAATGGTAAAATATAATTCAAATTCTTTTTTAATATTTCATTAATATTAAAAGGTAATCATAATAACATACGTGTTTATTTACATAAAAAATATTATAGTCAATAATTTTCTCCTAGCTGCATTAAATTTTAAATATATTTTATGCATTGCAGTAGCAGTAACCACTTTATATCTCGAAATGATCGTTGGAAAACTTAATATGGAAATAATTCTTCTAGAACACGCTATAAAAAAGATTCTTAGCGAATCAATCAAGAAAATGCGTAAAAATAATCGTTTGTCACTCATGATCAACATTTGAGATTGACTGGATGAAATAAAAAAACAACAGCTGAAGTTGTTTACGTCTTATAAGCTTGGAAATGAGATTCGGAAATAAAATAAGCCATATATAATATAGGCAGATAAAAAAATAAAGATTTTGAAAATTAGACAGATATCATGATTAGCTTCTGAATCCAGAGAAATTTTGTATACAAACTCGAGCCACATCAATCGATACTTACAGGGTTTTATTCCAGTTTGTTTACCCCAAAACACTATTTACCACGATTACGCAACGGACAAAAAAAAATCCGACTCGATTTCTTCCTCCTTTTTTTGAATTTAAAACTTGGCGACTATCGCCAAATAGATTATCACCCTGCTTTGGCAACCCTGAGTCCCCGGATTCTCGCCTCATCGCCCCCTCACCTCCCTCTGACTCTCTTAAAAAATGACGCATGCTCGGTTACATCGTGTGACGACTTGCAAAGCAATCGCCAAGTCAAGATGAGAAAGAAAAAAATAATAATAAATAGAAAAGAAGAAAAAAATCACGAAGGGAGGGGGAGGGTAGAAAATCCAACCGTTGGTTGTGAGCGATAAGTTTTGTTTACGTCGTGTGCACTCTACCAGCCGCATGACGTGCAGAGTGGTGTCGTTCGCGCCGGCGCACTAAATTAAATGTGTGGAAATTTAACATTTAAATTTAAATATTTTTACAGTAAAAATTAATTAAGTTTCGGTTGGTTTGATGTGGCTTCGCGATATAGCAGAAATGCAAATGTTTTGATGAATGCATTTATTTTATTTTGTTGTTTTAGATTTTAAATTTGAAAAATGGTTGAAGTGCATCTGATGGTGAAACCGTTTCAGCATATAATTGTAAATCTGAAAAACGTTGAATTTTCCGGGTAATGTGAATTTTTTTAATTTTCCGTTGCCGTTGCTCTATATAAAAAACATCGGTTGCATGCACTAATTTTGAAATTAAGTTGGTTTCTGCAGGTATTAAATGAGACTTTTGACCTGAATTGTGTGCATATTTGACAGTAAGTGTGATATTTAAAATTGGATTTATTTTATCTTCATTATAGATTATGGAAAAGCAAAGGGTTTTTATCAGATTTTGCAACTTTTAAAAATGAACTTGCATTTGCAAACTTTAATTTATTATTAAAATACTGACCAAAAGCAGTTTATTAAAACCCGTGACGAAATTGTTATCCTGACATCATTTCGACCGAACCTTATAACTTCTCAAAAACTTTCCTAATTTATTGAAAATAATTGTCATCTTTAAAAATAACTCTAACTGACGTTAAAAAACGAAAAATGTTCTTTTATAGTAACAAAGGACTTATTTTGATTGTTTAAAGTGAAGAAGTTATCGCCTGATGTGAACTGTGTCAGAAATGCTGTGTTTCCGTGATATTTGAGAGAATTTTTCATGACGATGAGCAAGAAAAGCGAGAAGGAAAATCCAGCATCCACGGCTGAGATTGGAGTTCCACTGTCACCCATCTGCCGCAAGATCTTTTTCGAAGAAGGCGTCTCTCTCCCTACATTCCATGATGTTCCCGAAGAAATTAAGGAGTGTCAAAAACTGAGGTGGAACTTCGATTTCCAAACAGAAACACCCTTGCCGGGGCGTTACCTCTGGGAGAGAACCGAAGGGTGCAGTGGCTATTTCAATTTTAAGAATGGGAGAGGGACACCACAACCGCAAAAGAGACCATCACCAGAAGAAGAAACAAAATTGTCATCAAAACATTCTCGACCTTGTAAGTACATTTGTTTTGATCATTTTACATATTATTTTTAAATTTCAATGTTTTAAAAAAGCTTAAAGAAATCGTATTTTTATCCAGTTGCTATTGAAATTGAAAATATTTATTCATTTTTCACTTTACAAAATAGTATAAAAGCTGTTAAGCAAAAATTAGTGGAATGGGAAAAAAAATTGTTAGAAAAGCTGAAAATCTTGGCGTGTTTTTTCAATTTACATAATAAAATGTGGTTATAACAACAAATAAGTTTAAATATTAATAAAAGCATTTGTCAAAAATTTCTAAGGCTATTTTATTATTTTTCATTAGAGACAATCATTAAAATGTTTCATTCATATATTTTGCCATCTTTATTCATCTACTATATTAAAAAAGTATAATTGAACATTTCTACTGAAGTGTCTTAATATCAAACTGAAAAAACGGCCCTTATTATTATAAACTAATTTGATAACCGTATGACCATATTAACACTACTATTTTGTTATTTAAATAACTTGTGGTTAAACAGTTGTTGAATTACTTAAGAATTTTTGAAAAACGCATCATTATTTATGTAACACTTAAAAATGAAAATTTAACATTCTAAAAAATATTTTTGCTAAATCTATAGATATCGTAAATCCGTTATCTATTATGCTTACTGAAGGTCTACATGACTAAAGAAATATGCGATATCGTATCATTTCTTATGTTAAATTGGTACGTGAAAATAGTGACAGTTAGAATTATAATTATGTGTATCGTAAAGAACCTACAAAATATGCATTGTTCTCAAAAGGTGCATTGTTCTAGACATGTTTTTACAAAATGGAATTGAAAATTATTTGTAAATACTGGATCAGTAAGTATATAATTTTACTTTATTTATAGTCAGATAAACTTGAAAAATGTTAAAAACAAAAACTAATTAGCAAAATTAATTTGTATTCTAAAAGAAAAAGCATTGGTATCCTAGGTGAATAAAAATAAAATGACGTTGTCCAGAATAACTATGTCAAGATTTTGCAATCTAAATGTGTGTTATTATTGACAGTGTAATGGAATTTACTGAGCGTTCATTTGATGACAGCTAAACACGTATGTTTCAGATTTTTTGTTTCACACGAAACAACCTGATTTTATACGACTTAATAAATATTATAATTAGTTTATTCTAAAATTATATCAAAGAAGAAATACGTATTTAAATTCGTTTACATTAAATAATAATTTTTCATTTCGTCATTTATTTGTAATCAAGAACATAAAACGATTATTTAATAAGGAGTGAAAGTAATGAGAGAAAATATATATAGTCTTTAAAACTTCGATAAGCAATTATAAAAAAAAGTCTTATCATTAAGAAAATTAAAGAGCTAAAAATAAATATGATCGTAATTATACACATGAAGAATAGAAATCTATTTATGGAATTTGTAATTTATTGTGCTGCATTTTTTTTATGTAAACAAGCTCACATAATTTACGCTAAAATGTCCATTCCTTAATATTTTATCTTATTCATGAACATTGAATATCCATGAAGTCGCTTTATTACAAGAGTTATATGTATTAAACAAAATATTAAACACATAATTGTACAAACCTGTCGTTGTTACTCTATTTTAGTTAGAGCACTGCGAGTATCAGAAGAAACCATAAAAGATGTACAATTAACACATTCGTTATGTTTAATATAAATTAACTTTATATACTTCTACATTTCATATATATATTTAATTTGTTTAAAATTTAGCTTTGTTTATTCATCATATTTACACTTACTTAAAAAGAATTTAATTAATTAATTTCTTATGTAAGAAGATGCCATTCACCTTGCATTTTATTTAGTAAATTCAATGATGTATATAGTATATAGTAATAAAATTCATATAGTAATAAAATAATAATCATTATTTTTGGAAATTTTTGTTGATTTTTTTTTTTTTTGTAGTCATATTTTTTTTATATCTTGTTTAAATTATCTATATTTAAATTTATTAATTCTTATTGGTATATTCTTAGAAAGTATTATGCATTAAAGAATTGTGTAAAAGTTAATAGTTACTATTAATTCTCTTTTTAAAATTATATAATTAAAATGCGTATATGATAATTTAAAACACCCTACTATACAATCTATACAAAATAATAAGTTTTTATATAAATATTTAGATGTTGATATTTGGTTCTTTAAAATTATTTAAGACTGAATTCTTTTGAGTATTAAAGGTCTTCTGCGGTATAAATCTAAAAATAATTCACTAAAAATGTAATGATTTATTTGCTATACTATAATTTGCTGTTATTATCTAAATCGTTTAAATTCTTACAAGTCTACCAATTAAGAAATATGTTTCATAATTCGTATAAATTTCATAAATGTGTGCAATTTCAACATGTTAACCTTTCATTGGAGCTACTTTGTGAGGAACATACCTGCCAAAAGATTAAAAACCGTACTCTACAGAAAGTGTGCTCCCTTTAGAAACTATGATTTCACTGAAGATTTCAAGGCATATTCCTGAAATCTTTGCGACAAAAGTATATGAAATCAAAATTACTTCTGATTTTTATTTAAATGATTAAATAAAGTAAGTAAACAATAAAATTTGTGAAATATAATAACTTATTGAGAAAGATAAATTTTTCATCTCACAATAAAATTATACTCATTAAAATTACAAGATTTTATTTTTCCGTATAAGTTTTGAAATAAATAACGATTTAGCATACCACAATTCTATCACAAAAATTAAAAACATAATCTTATGATGCCATAATGTACTTTAAAGATTCGAGAGTACATTCGCTTATTTTCTGGATGTATTTTCAAGCGAAAAGATTAACAATAATTATTAATCACCATAAATAAATTCAACCGTAGTCGGGACTCTTAACATTCTTAATTTCAGTTTTATTCATTCAATGGATAAAATAGAAAAGCTATTTGTTCGTGAGTTTTCATCAACTATTAAGACTTGATTGCCGATTCCCTTGACGAAACAGCAGTTTCTCGCTCAATTGAGTAGCTGCAATTATATTCTAATTGCGTGGCAACAGTCGCGTGCAGCTGCGTGTATTCGAATTTTAATTGACTGTATTATTTTCTTATTTTCTGGGGTGTTTGCTTCCACAAAATTCTAAAGGCGTAATTTTTCAAATATATCTAAGTTCGCTTGGATATCATTTATGTTACAAATAGACAATTTAACATAATTTTCGAAAATGTAGTTTGATACTTATATATTTTATCCTTTACATTATATTATCTTAAAAATAGTATTTATTCTAACTGATTACTAGGAAAAACTTAAAACTCCTTTGATTATTATCGTTCACTTCAAAAGCATTCCATAAAATTCTTTCAACATAGAGGTAGGTTAAAGAATTGCAAATTTTAATGGCGCCAATAAAAAAATTATTCTATATTTCATATTTAAAAAAAAATATTCTTTATTATTTCAAGACAAAAATATATTCTTTTAAATTTTTCTCTATTCTTATTATATTCTAAAACGTGTTAGTAAAGAACCATTATTATTACTTTTGCCATTTAATCATGATGTTATTTGTCATTATGGAACATTAATCCTATAAATAACTATAACGTTATTTTTGTAATCAAACTATTTGATATATTTGAAAGGCATTAATGAATGTTAAATTGATATACTAAAAAGGATATCTTTCTAAATAAGAAATAACTTATAATGGTCATTTTGGTGAAGATAGGAAAAAAGTTGGTAATCATTATGAGTTGCATAATTAAATTTTTTATTAATTATCTTATAACATTTAAATATGGTTATTCGATAATGCAAGCACTTATACGATATATTTGTATATTGAATAAAAAATTATATTCGGTGATCTAAATTTATACCAATTTATTTGTTAAAACTCAAGACAAAATATTTTTTCAATTTATAATTTATTATTTCCTTGATGAGATAAAATGAATGGCATAACTTTTTCTTTTCTATTATTTAGACTATTGTTTCATTTTTATAATCTAAAAGAATATTTATAGAAAATATAATGCGAATAGTATTCATTTGATTTCACAATCAAATTCAGTTTTAGCTCATAACTGCAGCCATACTCACTATATCTTAGACAAGTCATACTTATGATGTTTTACAAATACATACATATTTAAAATTAAAACTTTGTTTTTTTTAAAAAAAAAATTATGTTTAATTGTTTTTATTGGAAAATTTACTAAAAATAAATTTATTGTTAAATTTCAAGTATTTTCTATTCTTGAGATGTTCTTTTTAAATTATTATATCTTTAAAATCTTTTTGAAGAATATTAAAATTATGCAATACTAGGACGCACATGTTTATTTGTACCTTAATTGCAACATTAGCACCTTTGGGAAGTGCTAACTGTCAAAATTATGCCTCTCTCGAGTTACTGTTAAAGTCTCCCCGTCGCGTTGTGATTTTGCTCATAATCTTTTTTAAGAGCAAAGTACACACAAAACGCTTCTTCTGTAAATAAGTAATGTTTACTTAATAATCCTCTTAGATAAGACAGGACTGAAATGCCTGTCCTTACATATCTGTAAGCGAAAGTCACTTTTGTGCTTCGTACAAACTTCTATCGAAAAAACGTAGAAAATTATAATTCAAAGAATCACATATTAATCAATGATCACAATGAATTATGACAAGAAAAAAATACTAATTTTATTTATCTGTTTATTCAAAAATAAAATTAAAATTATTATTTTTGAGTTTTTTTTTATTGTGTGTGTGTGTGGTATAAAAGAATCATCAAATTACCTACTTTCACCACTAAATGATTTACATCAAGTATCCTCTTAAAACATTTTCTAATTTGTAACCTGTTTTTTCCTCAAAATAAAATACAATCCATTTAAAAAAATAATAATAATTTTTGTTTGATCATCAGGTTATGAGAATTTTTTAAATTTTTCAACGTGAAATGAAATCAATTATAATACAGTGATAAGAAAATTTTCTACCTGATAAGAGATTTGAGAATCAATCTGAAAATTTTAAATAAACCTAACTTAAAAGAAGTTACATTTATGAAATTGTAGGAGTGTTAAAAGTAGCCTCCTATTAAATGAATGGCAACTATTTAATGTAAAGCTTCACACATGTGTGTGTGTATTATTAATATCAATATAGCAGCAACTATTGATTAAAATTTTTCATATCGCAGTTACATTATTCGGGATTATAGTAGATAATCACATTCCTGTCTACTATTCATTCAAAAGAAAACTACATACTCTGAAAAATTCTGTAAGTTATTCGAATACAATTGGACAAAATGGATCTTCATTTCCTAATTCTTTGCTAATTATATAAGTTGAACGTATTCGTCTAAATTCAGTTCCCACTTTAAAATCATAGAAAATAGTAGTGTGATAATATTTTCGCATTACAATTATCTATATTTCCTGTAGTGTAATTGTGTTTTTGCTAAACTATGTGCAACTGGCCAATAAAATATGGTCTGATATGATAAAATACTTCACAATTTTAAATTTAACCGTTCATTTCGCTTCCATGTATTTCAAAAATTTCAACGATCCTTCTGAAAAAGCATCTGTGATGTAATTTAACAAAGATAAATTTAAAAAAAAAAAAAAAAAAAAAAAAAAACTGAAAAACTTTTAATATAATAAAAATATAATATGAAGATTGTATTCCTATTATAATTTTAGTTAATAATTCCTTATGAAAGATTGTCTTAATTATTAAACGTAAATTTTTTTATTTAATGCTTAAAGATTTTAATGATTTTTTTTAACTTCTGTACAATATTCTTTTGCAGAGATTTTGCACAGAACGAAGCTTTCTTTTCATTTAATTAGGGACTATTAATTAATTGCTATATTTCTATAATTATTATTCTAAATTATTCATTAATTAAATGAAATAAAATGTTTAGCTTGGTTTCGATGCATAAGTGTAATTTTCTCTGATTAAAAGAAGTAACGTAGGTATTTTCAAAAGTATTTTCTAATAAGACATTTTAGATAAAGTTAATTTCTATAAATTCGTTTAGTTAAATAATTGTAAGTTAAATTTGCTTTTTTTAACTACGTTATTTTATATTAAAAGGGTTTTGAAATCGATTTATGCTCCATGGATATATGCAAGCATAATCAAACCTTAATTGTTTGAATTTATTGGTGAATGAAGTGAACTCAACATTTATCTAATGAAATTTATTACAGAAAATTGAACTCTGTGAATTGTATATAACTAAAAACATAAACAAAAACAACTCTGCTTGCAAAGTAAATAGAACTTCTGTCTATATATCGAGACGGAGGAGAGGGTGAATTATAAGTTTTCTATAACCTTGGCCCAGAAACCTGTTCTTCGACCTACTTACAAATGGACGGACGCTGTGCATCGATTCCCCCCCCCCTTTCATTTACAAATTTAAAATTATGAACTCTCGTTGCTCACCCTTGGTTTTAGATTAATTACTGAGCTCTCTTTCCAGAACTAGATAATAAATAACTAATGAGAAATTTGTTATGAAGAAGGCGCCACTCATTAAGTTCGTGAAATTAAAAAAAAAAAAATGCTTCTTCAAAAAAGTACGAATTGTTATTTTATGAGTAACATTCACTTTGTACATAAATTATTGCAATTAATTAAGACGTCTATTTTCTCTTCTGTGTTATTATGTACATACTTATATTTATGAGAAACCTTATATATGTCACATCAAGCTATATATATGTACTTCACCTTCCTAAGTCAAATGATAAAATTTTAGTTGCAGTCTTGTAGCTATAATGAGTCATTCTACATTAACTTGTAGTGGATTAATGTTTTTGTTATGACGCGTCGTAATTTTAAGTCTAAGAACAACTTTCATTAATTGAGTAAAACTCTAAGAATCTAATTACAGTGGATTTTTTGGTATTAATTAACTGTCACCTTGGAGAAGAATGCTTAAATGTTGATCCTTCCTGCTGCTTAACCTTAGTTCAAAATTGTGTACTGTTTTAAATACAATGATATACTATAGTAATTCACATTTATGTGCTTACAAGCATAAAAAATTTTGTCTTACAATTTAATACACAATATCAAGTAATTTTATTTTATTTTTCCTGTTCTACATTTTTCATTATAATGTAAAAGAATAACGACGTCTTTTCCTTGATGGCATTAACATAGTTTGGAAGTAAACAAAGAAATGTTTTCATTAAATTCTAAATTTTATATTAAGATGCCAAAAGTCTTTGTAGGACATTTTATTATCCACTGCAAAAAATTGTCTACCGGGATTTACTTTTGTAGATAGTGAGCCGAACTCATATGTCTCAAAGGAAAGAACTCTGACTACTCCCAAGCACACACGCTGATAGATGTGTCTGTAGAAGCGCTGTTCAACTGTGGCTGGGATAGAACCTTATGTTCCGAAGAACGCTGTGCTATAACTAATGGCCACACTGAACGTGGATTTCAGTGTTTGTAATGGTTCGGAATCTACTTAAAACTATAGCTCCTTCTCTAATTACCCCCCCCCCCCGTGTGTGTAAAAAATGGTCATTGAGCAAAAACAGCCAAACATGAAAAAAACGATTTTCGTGAATATTTTATTGTAAGATTACTATTATAATCAATTTTCCAACACATTATTTTGTTTTCAAAAATTAAAAATTATTTTATATATTATTGTTTTTAAAATAATTATTTTTAAAATGTAAAAGTATTTTACATTTTAGTGAAAAGTTTCGATTAATTATTTTTATTCAGTTAATTAAATTCCCCTAGTTCATAACGAATTAGATTCATGCGAAGTATTTTTATAAAAGTCAAAGAATGAAAACAAGTTAAAAATCAAAATTCAATTCAAGTTTTTGTTTTTTAAGATTTACGAGGTAGAGTGCAATAGAATCATTAGGTTTCTTGTGTCTTCAGTGAATTAATGCTCAACAAAGAAAAGCTTGTGTCACTGATTCTTTTTCTTTCAATATGTTCTTTAGCAACTATAACTTGTCTCCCCAGTAATAACTATTACCCAATCCAAATTTGTAGAAATGTATAGTTAACAAGAAATTATAACCTTGTTATTATTTCTTTAAAAAAACTAAGCTTCTCTGTTGAGACACACACACAAAATTTCTTTTAATAGAAATTGAGTCTTAAATTTTCAGGTAATTAATTCAACTACGAATAAATTCAATTTTAACTTCAGGTTTATATGTTTGCAATATTTCAGAATACTCTTTAAGATCCTCTAATTTCCAATCATTTTTAGCCCACGTGTGCAAAAATTTTATTTAATACTATAAATTAGATCTGTGGATTAAGTTATATTAATATATTATTAATATAATTTGGCGTTGTATTTGCTTAATTAATCCCTGCTTAATTAAACCTCTTGGGTTTCAAATCCTTTTTTAAAAATGGAAAATGCTCTGATAGGTTTTAAATCCTTTTCAGTGGTATCTAATATATTTTTAGTGTATTTCTATAAATATTCAGCTCAGATTTCATCGCATTACTCTATATGATAAAATATGACATATATAAGTATTTCTATAGTAACCCCTTAGATGTACCATGTTAACAATTGTTTGCTCTATCTTTGCATAGTTTGATTCCTTAGATTTCCATAAGTTTGCTATATATAGCTTAAACTTTTCTGAACATGCTTATTCCACAGAACTTTTACAATTATAAGGTATTTCTAATAGAATGTGTTTATTTCCTAATATTATTTTTTTAATAACTTTAAAAAAAAAAATCTTCAATTTTTTTGAACAGAAGGCTCGTAAATAAATCATTTCACCTATGGTACTTGTTATGTTATTTATTTTTACGTCCATCATGCATGCTTGTACCACTTCATTCATTAATCTTATGTGACCAGTAACGTGAGAAGTACGTGATCCGAGCGGGAAAGCGGCACTTTCTAACCGAAATAACATCTGTGAATCACTTACGTGGAAACCTTCGCTGGTATTTTAAAGTTATCATAAAATCTGTAAGTGGCTGGCTGTTCGCGCAACTATTAATAGCTTACTTGCGATTGACATTGATCTCTTCATATTTTCACGAAAGGAAAAAAAAAAAAAAAAAAAAGGGAAAAGAATATGTGATATTTTTTTAAACAAAAATTCTTCTACTTTGTAAATAATCGCTAATATATTTCATTTTAAATCTCTTCAAAAGTTCGTAAGAAATATTTAAGTGAATAAGTAATAAGAATGGAACAAAATGTGCTGTTTAACTGACAATTGAAAAAACTTAATGTGGAATAAATATCTCGCCAAATACATTTGTTTTTCTTAGAAATTACTCTTAACAACGCGTGTTAAATGTCACTTTTACAATGATGATACTTGATTTCTGAAACTGATAGCTAAGATATGGTCAACATAAACATCAAAAGGTTATTATTAAAAAAATACATTTATGATAATTTAGCTCCATGAAAAATTAATATGAATGCATGATTAACACTATTTTTTAAAATTTGGCTCATGAAATTCTAATTATGTGAATTACAATCTTGGGTTAGTTATTTCATTCATGAGCGTTATTTTAAAAGTGCAAAAATATTTTGACTTAGATACTTTAAACTGTGTCATTGCATATATGAGCAAATTATTTTAAATTCTACGAGTTGAATGAATGCTTATGTTAGGGGAAGTCATTTTTCAATATACACACAGATCTCCATTCTTTTCTCCTTAGAATTGTGAATGCACATTTCTTTAGAATGACACCTTTGATGTTTTGTACTGTTTTACAGTAACTGGTGATTTTCTTTTGCAAGATGGTAACGTTAGATTTTGTATATGCTTCTTTCGGATATGTTTTTCTTTTAGAGAAAACACATAAAATTGCCAAATTTCTTATTCAATTTCATTTTATCGAGCACGTTTAAGACATTTTGGAAGTTTAGTAATTACATTTAATCCTTTCTAGTAACATTGCCGTATTCACAATTTCTTTGAAATAGCAATGCTTTTTAATTTCCATTAACAACCAAGTCACAAATCATTAAATATATAGACTTAAGTTCTCCTCATAGTATTTTAATACATGTATTCAATTTTTCTGGCTTAGACTACTATTCATTGAAAGTATTTATCTGAAAGAAAAATGCTAAACTTTTTTACATTTGTCAATTTTCATTGCACCAAAAGCATTAGATATCTCATTCCATGTGTTGTTTTATATCTTACTATGTACTGTATACTGTTATTTAATTGTATTAATCTAAGTTTGATTTTCCTAAAAAATCTTTATTTTTATAATATTTATCTCAATTTTGGAAAGCAGTTTGTATATTTTGTTTAGGAAGATTATGTTCAAAAGATAATTACACTAACGCACTTAAATATTTATGAACTTCATAGTATTTCTGAAAAATATTAAATGTGAATATGTGTGATGAAATAGTTAACTTCATCTCAATTGTTAACAAAATAATAAAAAAGTAACCTATATTTTATTTAAAAAATATACCACTGTACTGAAACATTACTTTAGAAATTTTGATGAAGAAGTTGCTCCTGCTTGCGAGACTAACAGCAGCTAGAAAAATATAAAAGGAAGAAAATGAATGTGTGGCACATCACTTTTCTTATGATTGTAAGTTTAAGGTTCATTATGTGGTGACACGCTTCTGATTTCAGAATCTTTTTCCTATTTGACAGAAATGCTAGCAAGAAACAATAGTCCATAGAGTTAGCACCGTGGGCAGATGTCACTTACAAATGATTAAAATGTAAATGCAGTCCCACACCATGGGGATTAGAGCAGTATATCTATAAAGTAAGAACAGATTGCCGCCTAGAAGAGTATAAAATCGTTATATTTCACAATGTAGAATATGTTTTATTCTAAAATATTTCAGAATTCGAACGAGGAAGAAGTACGATAGAATTAGAATATTACCCATGTGAGAGAAATACGTCATTTTGTTAGCTATATTCAATCAACAGTTGTGAAAATACATAATAGCACAAGAAGTCAGTAATATGACAATAATATGTCAATCTTTGTGTTGTGTTCATGTTCCCCGATGAAGCTCTAGGCCACATCCGCAACTTAGTGAATACGTCGGTGGCATAACAATAGATATACCACGACAGTTGATTAAAGTACAATTGAATCTGTTGATTAAAATACAATAAAACGTTATACGTCTCCGTTGCTCTAATTATCTTTGATTTTACATCAGGGATTCTCATTTGCAATGAAAACCTGAAATGAAAATATAAATGACTTGATATTTATTTTTAAGAGATTCCTATGTCTGTCTACGACACCATAATAGTCAGATTAGCATAGAAACACAGTAGAGAAAGATTATTAAGTTCTTTTGCATCACTATATTGATACAGAAACCAATATAATTGTTCTGGGTTCATGGACTAGAACATGATTGTTCTAATCCATGAAAATCACTATTATGTAGTAGTGTTATCTGTTGGCACTAAAAGTTGTGTTTTCAAAATATTATGTCCAAAATTTTCTTATGAGCACACATCTCGATGCAAAATTATAAAGATATTATAGTTGAATAATTAGCTGTTGTGTTTGCAATTTAAAACTATTGTGTTTAAGCAGATTAATTCTTTTTAAAAAAAATTTTATTAGCACTTACAATTTTTTCTCAAAAATTTGTATTCTTTCTTTTTTTCCAGGAAAAATAATTCTATGGATAAAAATGCATATAAAAAATTACAAGTTTGCGGAAAACATCATGATTTATTTATATTTCTTGCATTTCAAATATTTAAAATTAATAAGGAATGGCTCATTGTTTCTTTAAAGCAAAAAGTTCTTCCAATTTATATTTATGTATTCCTATAAAATAACTCTCCTTGATTTTATTAAAATAAGTCTCTCAAAATGGCAAATGAATGTTTTTATCTAATGATTTAGAAAAATATGAATATTTGAAAAAGTAATTCGTATTAAATTGTATTAAATATTTACTGATTTTTTTAAAAACATTATCGTGGAATTGTTATTTGTAAACACCATTTTGAATTTTACGTTCATTGAAGATTAAATTTACTATGATGATTTTGTCATCATAGGAAACTTATATTTCGTAATGCATTGCATTAAAGAAATACAAACGTTTTTTTATGGGCAAATTTAAACTTACGTTTATGGTACAAATTGCGAGTAGAAATGATGTTACTGCTCTCGTAAAATTATCATCAGCATTTGCAGCTTATCAAAACCGAGAATTAGATTGGCAAAGGAAGTAAGAATTAGTCCTCTCATTAAAGTCTTATTTGTTTTATTACTTCTTCATAACAGATACTGCGGCTGTTTCTCCAGACTCGTACACCGCCTTCAAGAATCAGTTTGTGTAAATGGCAGGCCATTAATACTTTCGGTGTTGTAAACAAAGATCTCTGTGTCAAATTTGTATCGGTCATTTCCGTCCCTTTTGTGATTGTTTCCTATCCGACACAGCCCACTTAAGAAACGTTTTATAAATAGCCTTCACGAAATACTTCCTTACGCCATGAATAAACCATAACTCGCTTTATTTACTTTTATGTGGGAGAATACTATGTTTAGAAAAGCTTCTATTGTCTTTTTATATACTTCAAAACGATGCGCAAATTTTGTGTCATATTTCATGGATTCAGCTGTTAATTGTTATGTAAAAATAACTCTTGAAAAATTGAATCATCTGTGTTTTTGATAAATAAACTTTATGCTTCGTTTATAGATGATACTGATATTTCAATTTTTGTATTTTGGCAATTAATATAAGCTGTATAAATCTAGATTTACTATGGAATTTTGGAAGGATTATGCTTGTTTAGAAGGGTTCGGATTCTCGATTCTGATCATATATGAATTGAAATATAATTGCATATGGAATTGGAATATCATGTTTTACATAAATTATACAGATTTGTATTGTATGTATGCTTTACAGAGCGTATCTATTGAGGAAGGGTGCTTAGAGTTTTCCAGGTTTCCTTCTTTGTGATACATGAATTTCACCAACTTATGTGAAAAGCTTTTGTACAATGGATGTTGTATATTCTCCAAGTATCTGTGTTCAAGTTTACATTTTGTTGTTCAAATAGAAATAAAGCTATAAGCTTGTTTTCTTAAATAAATTTTCACATATCCAATCACCATTTTAAATACAATTTAGAAATCATAGATTGTATATTTAAACTGTCTTTAGAATCATAACTTGCATCATTTACGACGGTTCTAGAGACATGATAGAACAGAATTACGATGAAAAATAGAATTATGGTTTATTCTATTTTTTTATATTATTCTATTATTTTAAGTGATTAAATTTGTCTTGATATGATCATAATATTATTTCGCAATTATTATTTTTCCCTAAAATAAAAAATTATTAAAAAACATACCAATATTTATATTTACTTATTTTGCTATACAATTAGAATCCCAAAATAATATTAAAGTTAATTAAGTGCACACAACCTTGACCTTCCGGCTAATCAAAATACTGCTTAACGAATAGCTCTTTAGCCGCTTAAATTGAAATCAAGTTTCTTATCACTGGCAAATAAAAGTAAATAAACAACATGATATCTGGTTTTTCTGCACCATCCATCAAAGGACATAAAAAAAGAGAGACATTACTTCAAAAAATAATAACAGAGCTCGAAAAATGGTACTTTTTTTTTTACTTCCACTATTTAAAAAAAAAAAAAAAATTGGGGTGAATTCGGGGGAAAAAAGCGTTACATTTTTTTTTTCTAATAAGATAAATAAATGTTGCCATGTTTTGTTCTCGAAAAATAGGAGAAAAAGTCTCAAAATTACAATTTTAGGCACACCTCTGTATCTTCTTTTTTTCATTTGATTCGAAATTTGGGAACACGTTCTGTGATGACGCAACTAATTTCTTTAGAAAAGAAGAAAAAAAAAATGGGAGGGGGGTAGATATATTTGTGCAAAATGGCTGGGGATGGATAAAAACATTCAAGGCCAAACAGGTTTATAGGTCAGGTGGTGGACTTCTTGTAGAGGTCCCAGGTTGAAGAATCATTCGAAGGTTAGGAGTTTACTTTTTTTACTTGTTTCTGGGCTCATTAGTTTTGTTTCGTTTTTCTTTCGTGGTCTTTGGATGTTTTTTTTTTTTTTTTTTCCCAAATTTTTTTTTTAAATGAAGAGAAAGTGGGGACTGGACTACGGCTTTGTAATCACACTCACTGCCAGCATTTGTTTTGCTTTCACTTTTCAATTTAAATACTCAGTTTTTCTGTAGACAAAAAAGCGCTTAAAAGAATATGATACTAATAAATGCACTGTTTTGTCCAGATTACAGTATTGTATGCTTCACTTTAATTCACTTATTCTTGACGTTTCTCAAAAATAATTCTTTTCTCTGTCTTTCTCAATAGTTTGATTAGTTTCGCTTTTTCTCTTGCTATTGATAAATAATGGTTATTTGTGAAATTATCATTGAATTCTTATGTGTTTTGATTTTAAAGTAATCCTACAGCAGATATAATTGAAAATAGAGCAGAACAAATTTCCTTTATTTTTTATACTTTTAATTGCATTTTTCAATAATATAATTACAACAGTAATTAAAAAGGTAATTATACGTCCTATTAAAATAACTATTGTTATACTAATGAATAAATTCTCTATTTAAAATAAAGTTTATTTGGTTCAATTGTGAAGTTTTTCTGGTATGTTCATAGAACTAGAGTACGATTATTTAAAGGACGATTATTTACAGAATGATATGGCGTTATATACTAATTTTTAGTTATAATGGTTCGATATTGCAGACTAATTTTTTAAAAAATGAAATAAGAATGGGATTAATTTTTAAAAAACTGTGCTGAGATGTATTAATTTTTAATGACATTAAAAATATGCAATTCCATTTTTTGTTCTTAAAATTAGGTAATGTTCAGCTGGATAACCAATTATTTTACATTCTTTACTTCTTGTGCAGAACTGTAATTGTCAAAATGAGTGATATTTGGCAAATGAAAAATTGGTATTCTAGCTTTCAAAACAATTTGTAAATTCGATTCGCACTTTAAATAAAGATGTTAGTTCTGTGGCTCAAAAAATCTAATTAATCTATCCCGTCTAATTATGTTTCGTGAGCAAAAAGTTACTGTAAAGCTTCACAGATTAATGCTATTAAACTATAACATTTCACTTATTCATTCCATTTCTTTTATAAATCTTTTGAGAATTACCTAAATGCCATTTTTAGCTGCATTTTAAGAGTCTGAAATTCTAAGACTGAAAATTGCATTAAGTGTTACGATTGTTAAGTGCATCTAACTAATCGTTAGATAATTTACAGTTTATAATTGATTAAAATGGTCGTAATCGACTGTTTAAATAAACCAAAGTTTGTATAAATATTAATCCTTAAAATTCCTAAGATTTAAATAGCATTTTTTTCCTGGGGTATAAAAAGTTTTAAAGAATTCAGTTCTAACCATAGTTCTGTGTCATTCTTCGAAATGAGAAGCCAATGTTCGGATGCTTCATAATTTTTTATCTTAGGCCCTCGCTAATAGCTATAATCAGCACCAGAATTCTAGAATTATAAAAGTAGGAATATTTCAATACGAATGGAATTCATTCTTCCCTTGTGTTAAAACATTTGTTTTGACTGCTTATTCCTGCAGACCAAAGACGATAAATTTGAACCATAGTCAAATAACATGGTTGAAATCTAAGTCTAATATCTTTCCTTTAAAATTTCATGATTCAGGATCTTTAGGAAATTTTAATATCTCGTAACGTAGCGGTCTTCTTCTGGATTTGATATCGAACCCATCTCATACCAAACGCTAGAGCAACATTTAATATCAATTCGCCTCTACACCCCTAAAATCAGTCCTTTACTCGTGTTTTGTTCACTATCAGTATATTCTCAACCGTTGCTGGAATGGAAAATTGATCAGGACAAATTATATTTAAATTAAAAAGTGTAATAATTTTCCATTCTCTGTTGAAAAGTTGCATTATTTTTAATGATACATTGCTTAAAATGTATTAATTTATTTCAAGCTAAAATCTTTTAAAATTTTTATGGTAAATATCTAAAAATCATTGCTTATCACTTTTAATTTTGATGATAAGGAAAACATGCTATTAATTCTTATGAATAATGTCATTAAACTCTCTCGTAATCACGCTTTAATGATGCATTTTAGTTGATTTTTAGAAGACAAAAACTCCTGAGTATTTAAAGTAGGTTCAATTTTTATTATTATTGGTGAAACTGTCCTTTAAACTCATAACATATCAACATTTTCAGTCTCTTTAGTAGAAATCTTATTCTTAGTAAAAGCCTTAAAGGAGGAATTCAGCTCGGATATTTGTCTTTCAATAAAGAAAAAATTAAGAGGATAGATGACTTGTTGTTGTTTCAATTTTTTTACAAATGAATATTGAAAACGGTATTAATTTTTATAATGAAATGTCGCTGACACAAGTTAAGTAACTATAATATAAAATTTAAGTAACTATAAATAAAAGACATTCAGCTACGGGTTCAATTCCTCATAAAAACTTTCAGTATTAGCCAACACTAATGAATTCCTCCTGTATTCTTAAGCAAATCAACTTGTTGAGAATACTAACCATAATTCACCAAACGTGTCGTAGAAAAATTTTAAATTTAAGAAATAGTATTTAAAAGTAATTCGGAAATTATTGAATGTTAATACGATATATCTATATATATATGTTGTTCTGAAAATTGTTAATTTAAAAAAAGAGAATTGTGAAAGCCACTGATTAAAAATATAATAGTGAGTAATTAATCCCAGTATATAATTTTTTTTATGAAAACACCTACATTTGTAACTATCAACTTTGCATTAAAAAGTGAATGCATGGAAAAAATGCCCATAACTGTACACTATCTCTTTCTTGAACTTTATAATAAAATGAATGAATAAAAGAAAAAAGAAACGGAAAATTATCGATCATTTAGATTTTTGCGATTTTTTAGCACATTTCATTAACTCCTTTTTAAAGTAAGTTTATACAAAGATAAGTTTGATTATCAAACGAAATACCACCTTAGCTGCAGAACTAAAGTATATATTTATGCACATCGAAAAAGCTCTATCGCATTTATATGAAAAAGACTCTAAAATGTAAAGCTACATTTGAGGAATAACTTACCTATTGTATGCGAAAGAAATGAAATGCATTTGTCATTATGAAACAAATTACTGATTCTTTTAATGGATGTGAATAGCTATAGTTTGCACACATTCACTCGACTTATAATTAATTTCTTTTAGAAAAAAAAATGATTTTCTGAAAATGTGCTTAACATCAATGTCCTTCTGTTGTGTTAAACAACTTTCCACTATGCCGCCCAACCTGTCTAGTGGTTAGCGTACCTAATTACAGATGGGTGGGACCTGGGTTCGAATCCTGGCTCGGGCATGGTTGTACTTTCTCTCTCTCTTTCTTGTCTTTGTCCTTTCTATGAGTGTGAATGGTTGCCTACCCTATAAACGGGTACCTATGATATGTGTGTACTGAGGATGTCGGACTCCACACCAAATATGGTTCAGTTGGAAAAGTGGAGCAGCGCACCCCGTATTGCCAGCCTGGCTGGCACACGACAACAACAACTTTCCACTATTTTCTTTTGCACGATCCTCTTTTGAACTTCTGAGACTATCGAATCAAAATTAAGCATTTAATAAAAATTTAAATGAAAAAATATGCACTTGTTTGAGACCTATCTGAAATGTATTCCCAGTTATATTAGGATTTCATTTTACATATTCTACAATTGTTGCTGCTATTCTGCATCAAAATAAATATTAATAATAACAATTAATATAATGGTGTTATTCCTTATAGTAATTTGTACAGTTCTCTAACATAAAACGAGGATTGTCCTTACATCTATTAATAACACTAAACATATATTTTTTGTATTTATTTAATTATGCAATATTACGTTATCAATTAAATTTCATATCAATACAATTTTTGAATTTCAACTTCTATTTGTAATTTGTATTTCAATGCAATCACAAACATAAAATATTTCAGTATAATAAGACAGCGGAAGAGACAGAAAGACGGGATAAAATAATTTTAATTGTGTCCTTGATAAAATGTTTAACTATTACACTATTATTATGAAAAAAGGAAGCGTAGTTAAAAAATTTATCAAAAAAATTTTCAATACATTCATAAAATAAATATGGTTTAGATTTTAGCACGATAACCGAATGATGACTCCAACAACGTCTATATAACAATGGTATGTGCCTTACTTGCAAACTCCAGATACGCCATTGATTAGATGTTGCAAATAACATAACATAAATTCATTACTTGTACATAGTCCCCATTTCTGGAATAGACTGAACATGATTGTGCCTTTACTCAAAACAGTATCAGTTGTTACAAAACAAAACCACAGAGTAATGTTTGTAACTTTTCTCTTAATTACATTAGAAATGTTTAGATTTTAAATTGGGTTATACCCTCTAAATTTGTAAAAGCCTTTATTAATTTAAACTATTTCACACTTTCTGGTTTAGATTACAAGACTTCTCTTGTGTTACTTGACATAAATTACATCGATGATATTATTATTGATTTTTTTGAAAATCATATGAAACACACCACACATTTTATAATTTTAATGTTTTGGGAAATTTAGAATAAAAGTAGTGGTTGTTTATGGATTGATTTTAACTATCAAAATTGCATTAATGATTATGAGTGTCACAAGCTGGTTGGTTGGTTAGGTTTTCTGGCTCAAGATCCAAAAAGGACAAGCTGCACGAAAACTTTGTTTGGAGTTTCTCAAAAGCATAAATTTGAGTCATTATTCATTAAAATATTGCAAATATATATATA
Source organism: Latrodectus geometricus (assembly GCA_026290005.1). Classification (NCBI taxonomy): domain Eukaryota; kingdom Metazoa; phylum Arthropoda; class Arachnida; order Araneae; family Theridiidae; genus Latrodectus; species Latrodectus geometricus. The sequence goes on from JAPDSC010104053.1 coordinate 137,495, forward strand.
AATCCAGTAGTTGTACTTATAAAAACTTAATTTAAAAGTATTTGTTTTATATGAAAAAAGGTTCAATTTGCTTTTGATATCAAATAAAGAAATTCTAGTCACAGTTTCTTATTATTTAGTTATTATATAGTCTTTAAATATGTATTTGGAAATGTATTCCATCGTTTGAGTATTATTTATAAAGGGAAAAATAATTGCAGCTTTTAATTTATAAAAGAATCGATCATTAATATTACATTAGTATCGAGCAGGCATAAAATAAATTCAATGATTATTAGAATGTTTGTGGGATTCACAAATTACTGGCTTGAACAATTCTATTGCGGAAATTTAATTGAGACATATAAAATTTTCCTTTCTGCAGTCTAATGTTACTAGAAAATGAGTATGCATTAAATGAAATATGTAGCAATTAATTAATCACTCTTCATTTATATCTTCTGCTGTTTTTAATCGATTTACAAAAAGGTATTTTAATTTATTTTTGACATTTAATTATTGTGTGGAGAAATCCCAGGTACTTGTGCAGACTAGTTAATACTATACGGAGAAATGGTTCGTTCATTTCCTTAAGATGTCCGATGGGAGTAGCGAACCTCTAAATTTTTTTTTTCTGAAGGGCGCTGGTTTAAAACTAGATTGCGTCATATGGAAAATAAACAGCATGTTTTTATCAATTTTAATTAAATACAGTTCTGTGATATTTCTTTTCAAATATACCAAATTGTGTATGAGAAGAGACGCATCAAGTAATTTATAAACTTTTATCATTCTCGTATTCCAAAAATAGGAAAAATGTTTCTTGGCGAATGTTAATCTAGAACGGGTCAAAATGGTATTGAAAGATGCAGATACCCAGGTTTGCACTTACAAGCAGTTTTTATTTGCGAAGAATGAATGTCGCACTAAAGAAAACTAAGAAAAAAAACATGTCGTGAAGAGGTGGTTGGGGGGGGGGGAAATAAGTTTATGTAAAAAGTATAGAGGGAACATTTTGGTCAACGTCCTAACGACCTTGTGCTCGTCGGCTGACATGTTGGCGCCTTGCCAAAAAGCACTTTGTGTAGTACTACATTAGAAACACGTGATTCTCTATGAAAACAAATGCGTAGAAAAACGAAAGGGAGTAATTACTGAACTACTTTGACTGTTAGCGTGTTCTGTCTCATTGTTCAAGCCTGATTTGTGGAATCACTCATTCCGACCCTGAAAGTGTCTTCTGCTTTACTTATATAAGTCTTTCGGCATAGCCGCCTTTGCCGAAAGTTGAATAATCTGTTTCAGTCATAATGAACAGTTTTGACGAAAGGAAATTATTCTTTTAAGAGAAATTGCTCAAATGACTTGATTTAAATGAAAGCTGTTAATACATTCTGCCTTTGCTGTCAAGCATTTGCCCACCATAGTTATAAAGGATATAAAAGTCGAAATGCAATATATCTGTCTCGCAGTAATATTGAACAATCAATTAGCTGCTATGTTCTGAAAGAGCTAAGGTGTATTTCTTACAGAAATATAAAACTCCTTTGAATTATAAAATTTGAAAGTAGATATTTTTTTATGTTTTCAATAGTAAAACGAATTTGATTGAAAAATGAAATCTCATCACCTTTCATCCTAAATATTCTAAACTTATTTTCCTCGAATTAGTTTTCTATAATAATGTTTTTTTAGAGATAGCTGGTCAAAAATTTGTGCACATATAATCTAACTGAATAAAACGTGTTTCAACTAAACGCTTTGAACAATTTTTTTTTCCAAGTACAGTTTGTAGAATTTGAAATATTTTTTCTGCAGGTAATTAAATTTACAAAAGTGTGAATTCATATAATGTTATTTCTGTATATCTCATTTTGCTGAGTGCATTAAAAAATCCTAAATAGGAGTTTTAACTATCAATTTTTAACATACAAAATCTGCATATTTCTTATAATTCATGACCATCCTTGTCTGCTATCCTGAAAATTATCTCGTCACATAATGTGATGTGTTGTATAATTTGCTGTATGTATTTAAAAGAAACTTATCTAATTATATAATGTACAGTGTTGCACGTTTTTTTTTTTTTTTTTTTTTTTTTGCGTGTTTTCAAAAGAAACGTACCTCAAATCTCATAAAAGAAACTATAAATTCAATTCAATATAAATGCTTTCTTGTGTGGAAAGCTAAGATTATATTATAAAATTTTTATGTACGTTTTGAGGAAGAAGGAAACTTCAACATATTGTTCATAATGCTAAACTTGAAATATGGGAGTGATCGAATAATATAATTTTTGCTTGATAATTGTATTATCACGTAATAAATATATAATTCGATGACTTTTATATTATTATTAGTGTTTGCAGAGTTTTTTTAACAATAGTTTTTATATTTTTCAATGGAATTCTTTTTATAGTATACATTATATTCTTACCAAAATTTGCAATCTTAAATAAAGTAATTATTCTATCGTTGTTACATATGACACTAGGTGAAGTCAAACTCGCCTGTCAGGGACTGGGCGAATGAAGTAAGAAAGAGCACCTTCCGTTTTTGAACGAGGGTGGAAGTACGACTTTGGCTCATAGATGGCAGCACCATCTGTGCCTTCCAATTTAGAGTTAGAAGCCAGAGAAGCCAAAGCCAGCTCCTAACACTGTATATCAGAGGAATTAATTTGGAATGTGAGAACATGAAAGACATTGCGACCACGATATATTTTACGTGCCCCAGTAGCCATTAGTGAACACGATGGATCTTCGGATTTACCGGTATTCGAACTCACCATTCTTCCGGTAACGAGAACGACGCTCTAATTAACCTCCCCCACCTCGGCCAATTAGGCTATTCTGCTTTTATATTTTATCTAAAATATAACACTCTAAATTGCAATAAATGAGTCACTCTGTTTTGATTTCAAATTTTTATACAGTTATATAAAGCCTATATGAAAGTTTATTCAAAATTATGCGCTAAAAATACAAATTTCACATTATAAGAATAAAATTTTTAGTATTCAATCCTATAGTTTGAGAATATAAGGTATAATATATATAAGGTATAACGTGCTGATCATTAATTTAAAATTTTTTCACTCACTTTAAAAATTTTACAACTTAAGAGATAGATTGAATTCTATCTAGTAAAAATAACTTTTTAGAGATAGAATTTAATCTAATTTATATGGTTGCAGTTTTTATTTTTGGTAATGATAAGTTATGAAGTAGAGAAAGATTAATTGCTATTTAGCTTATTTTCGCCTCATTTGAGAAGCATTTTATGCTTATATTTATTTCTTGATTTTCTTCACTAATTAATAAGTTATATATATGATCGGAAAGTGAGGTTGATGATTTTGGAGTTATGTATATTTTAAATGTAAAAAAATGAATCCTTTAATAGTAATACGTGATGCAATTTATTATAGAAGGAATTTAAACATTGATTATGTTAATGAGAAAATTTTCATTCATTTTAATTATGAAACTAGTGATTGTCATGTTCGTTTGTTTGCTATCAATATTGCTAATTTTTCAGTCTGTTTGGATTTATATTTTTCAGAATACGATTTTTTTTTTCCTATTTCGTGCACAGATTATCAGCAAATTGATTCTCAGCAATTGCTAAGAATCGAGGATTCAATAATTTTATGATGAAAAATGGGCTGATTCTTTTCACTCGGTTCTCGTCTTTAGAATAAGCTCATTCACTCACCGGCCGGATAACGAATGGTTTCTACGCAGTCGACCCAAACGTACAAAAAAAGGTATACCCACCCACCCCTGAGAGCAACGAGAACGGGAGGATTCGTGACAATCTGTCTTTTTCACTCTGCGTTCCATTTGCAATGAGTGTCTTTCTCGAACAAAAAAAAAAAAAATCTCAGTTAAGTAACTAGGAACAAATAAAAAGCAAGAAAAGTAGAAACTGTTTCATATCTATTCTGAAGTCTGAAAGGGGCCCACAAAAGGGTCTTAACCTTGAGCAGAAGCCACGCGAATGTAAGAAACAGAAGTAAGGGGCCCGTTACTTCGAGTGATAGGGCCGCACATGACGACATATACACCAATGAATGACTTTTGAAATTGGGGCCTAAAAATGTTTTTTTTTCTTAAGCATTCCAACCTTTTTTTCAAAAATTATCTTTTGCACCAGTGTGGATGACATTAAAGTTGATAAGACTTTTTAAAAAAAAAACATTAGTGATGTATAATTTTAATTTTGGTTGTCATCCAACTATTCTTGGTATGATCAAGAATTTCAGATAATGGTGACTCAAGTTAATAAATAACGCTTAAAGAAATCTCACATTTCTGTTTATTTTACATGTATTCTGCTTTCACATAAGAACATATTTGTGTCTGATGGTTTTTGAGATGTTCCATTTGATCTATTTCTAGAAAGGAATTAATCATCCCATGTCACAGTTGTTTCATAAGAAAAATAGATAAGTAGAAAATAATTAAATAGATAGTTTTCTTCGTTCTTAATTTGTTTTATATTATGTTTATTTATTTCCCTCTATTCCTTTGGATGAATATTGTAATTTTATAGGATGGTCATAGGCTTTTAAATATTTTCAAAGTGATGATTGCCTGATATTTATTCGCGTTTGCCTCTGCAAAAATATATTAATAAACAGAAAAAAAATCAATTGAACTACTACGAAAATGTAAGAAAATTAAAAAGCATCTGTGTGTGATACTAAAGACTTACTCCAGGGAGCATCGTAAAAATAGAATCTTCCATGATTAAAAATTACGTACGTTAATTTTTTTGCATTAAATAATTTTCGTGTTATAGTTTATAAAATGATCGGTTATAACCCGTAAATAATATATAATACATGGAAATAAAAAAAAAAAGAGTACCAGCTACTTTATTAACGAAAATGTTTATAGCTGAATAGCGCTGTTAGCTTTCGTTCAGCAGTTGATGGGTTTGACTCTCTTCTCGCGTGTGATTACAGTCGTTCAGAATCCAATTTAGGTCTCATTGAATTTGAGACCAGCTTGTCTACATCGATCGACTCTAAAACAATAATTACTATTAGAAGGTTTTACAGTAGTGTTGATAGCTATGGGACACAAATTAAATTCCTTTGCTTTTTATTTATTATTATTCGATGGCTAGTTTTTGTCTACCTGATGTTTTCACAGAAAGAACACATGAAAATATCTTTTGAGGTGTTAGTTAATAAATTAACAGGTAATTTTTGATAAATGAAAGAATAAAATATGCAATTTTGAATTGATTTTCCTTAATGTTCACTATGCGTAGGGATTTCAATGCCTAGGGTATATATTTTTTAGGCTTCAGAATATTGTAATTTTTTGAAATTTTAATCATCAACATTTTTATATAAATTTTGTACAATAAATGTTACTATTTATGGCAAATTATCTAACAATATTTATTATGCTTTCATATAGTTAAAATATATTTTGGGCATTCTACCATCTGAATTATCTGTAATCTCTTAAATCACTTTTACTAAGAATTCTAAATCATTCTTTATTGAAAAATTCTAAATAAATATGATTACAGTGTTGAAGATAGTTTGCTTGAGAAATTTCCGAAATATTTATTAGACCAGAATCATTTATTCGTGAATTATTTTCGCATTAGTAATGAATGAAGTTATACTTCTACGCGTCAAATTCTTACTTCGTTATTATAATATAAAATTGCTTTATTGACAAGATAACATTCCTTTAATAAAGAACCATTAATAATTTAAAATCTAAGCATAATATTTATTTAGCAATTCTATTTCATTTCAGAATCTCAGATATATAAAATTTTCTCGCTATCTTCCCTCTTCTTTTTTGCTCCTAAATTAGATAAACGCGTGATTTTTACTAGTCAAGCAGAGGCCTTCTTTAGAGCCATGTAATTTGGAAACTTTTGATATGTTTTTGATTTAGTTTTCAATGTGTATCAAATTTGTTGGAATGATTGATGTGATAATGAGCTCCAAATGGAAGACATTCACCTTTAGTTTCTGCGGAGTAGAGAGTGAAAACCCCCAATCGCGAAAAATCCTGTTTTTTTTTTTTTTTTTTTTTTTTTTTTTTTTTTTGATTGGGATATAAAAATATATCCTGCTATTTTATGATAAATTACATTTTTTCTGCAGCTAAATAATTTGTAATAGCATTCAACATCTATATGTGAATATATGCATGCGGAGGGAATTAACATTCTCTCCAGGAATTGCCAAGTTTAATAAAATGTTAAATACAAATTTGTAGAGTATTTTTTGATAGCAGAAAAATATAATGGCTATTTTTTCATCTTTTTAAATTCAGACATAATTTTTGGCCCGCAGAATAAAAATATTTTCTTTTCATATAAATAATTTTATTTACAATTATGACTGATCATCTGCCCATCCATATTTCTGCTTATATTAGATAGGTATTATTTTTTAAACTGTTTTATATGTAACGTGATACTTAATTTTGTTAATAAATAATTTCAAAATTAATAAAAATTTAATATTTAGGATACAATATATTTAGTAACTGTTACTAATGAAAGTGATCAATATGTATCTCCCATCACTAACATTTTTAATTGTAGTTTTTGTAATCGAACGTATGATTCGATAATGTTTCCTTTTTATTATTTGAGATTAAAAATCATGTAATCTACTGATATTAGGGTAATATTTTGTGTGCTCATTAATATTTAATTTTTTTTTCATAAAGTACATCATTAATATATACATTGTGTTAAGCATTACAATTTATTTAGTTTCTAACTAGTCTTGCATTTGGTTACCATTGTTATTATTAACTGAAAAACACTCGTACATATTCTGATTGAATAATTTTTTAATGAAAATAAAAGTGAAAATATAATTCTCTTGATTTAAAAATTCATTCATTTGTTCTTCGTTTTTCAATATACTCAACTACTTTATTCACTACATAAATAAAGACACGATATACCTATATAACTTTCACTATAATACTATGGCATAATTTGTCAAAATATTATTTCAACACTACGAACATTTGATAAAATTAAGTTAAATTTGTCCTTAAAGTATTACTACTATTGTGAATTTCACTTTTTGAAATCTCTCCATTTTTTTTTTTCTTTAACTGTATATCTAGTCGTTTTTTCAACTCCTAAATGTCATTTATTTTAATGATGTCTCTTTCAGTGTAACTCATAAATTATCTCATGACCCTATAGCAAGATAATTGTCTGTGAAGCTCACTGACCAATGGCGTTAAGGATCATTAAAGTTATTCGTCAGCGTTGTGTATTCGACATTGATTAATCATGTGACCATTTTGCTGAAGGGGAGGAGAACTTTCCTGAGAGCCTTATCAATTATTCTTCTCTTCTTAATGAAATTTCTGTTTTAGTAGTCGGCTACTAGCGGCACATGATTAATAATATAAAATTGGCAATAGTGACGCCATTTCTAAATTAAAACAACCTCCTGAATCATTAAAATAAAAGAGTAAAAATATTTACTTGCAGACAATAAGTAAAAAGAAATAGCTTATAGATATTGAAAAAAATTATTATTGGATAAGATTTTATTGAATGTCTTTAATTAGTATTTTTTACCTTTCGTTATAATTGAAAAAGCATGATATAAATTTATCAAGTAGATTTTCTTTGTGCATATATTTAGTGTATAATTTTGACTTCAATTTAATTGATAATAAATTGGTCAAAATATTTTTCAAGAAAAAAAATATTCATTGATATATTATAATCTTTTTAAATGCTTATTAACTATGCAGAACGTATTTTCAAACTTTTGTTGAGGAAAGATTTGTATATTGTGATCTTTATTCTGAATCTCGTTTCATCAGGATGCCCTGAAATCAATTACTTTCCAACCTTAGATAATTTTTGGATGCGCATCAAAAACCTCTCTACGTTTCTCGCAGTGTAAGCATTCAAACAATTAGGGAAATGAAGATACAATTACAAAACAAGATGATGTGCAACCGCATTCATTGTTTCATTCCAACTTTGATCTCGGATTTGTATCTTTAATATAGTAATAATGAGCAATCAAGAAAATCATGAGTGAATTGTAACGGCGTGGCAGTCTTCGCGCGTATATATAGTTTCCGTGAAAACAAATTAATTTCTACTTTATCATAGTATAAACTAAATATTTTGAGAATTCGTGTAATCATCAGTATAACAGCTTATAAAAAATACTTTCTAAACAACTGTATATTTTGGTTTCTTCTTAAAATTTTTCTAAATTTCTTTACAAAAATTCTGTGATTAAACTATTTCTTATATTGAAGGGAAGATATTCGTAGCAATATGGAAGAGATTGCAGAATGCATACAAATAAGTTAACGGGTTACGCCCTATCCATATCAAAGGCCTCGTATTGCTAATCCACGGTAAAGTATATAAAGACGTGCTTCTGATTGTGATTTGATTAAAGAAATCAGTTCCTCTAGTAATTCTTAAGTAACATGTAGCGATAAGGAAATGAATGAAATCTTTCCTATGTATTGCTTAATAGAAAGTACAGTATCTTTTTCAATTAAAAATAATAAATACATCGATTTCTTAAGCACAATACCTTTAATGCTTGGCGAAAAATATTTTGCGATTTTTTTTATGCCAAGCAAATTAATACGATTAAATTGCAATTGAACATGACCTGCCACCAGTCAAGAACTAGCCTTGCAACTTTATTCTACCCTATCACAAAGTATATTTGATTTCGACAAGTTATTATCGGAACCAGATTGGCAACCTAGGAACTCGGCACTTCATAGGTATAAAAATACCCAGAAACCTCACGTACGTCTATAAATATTTTTTTAAATTGATCCGAGCATCAGCTTACCACTCAAGGTCTAAGTATATCTCAATTCAATGTGTTCTCGTTTATCATCAAAAACTTATGGAAGGCACGCTGTTCAAACCTGATTTCCAGCAGCAAGATTATAACACAAGAAATAAAATGAAAATAAAAATCACAGTGGATGCGGCAAACTGTAATGCTCTCATAATTACACGATTTCTAATTGCAATTTCTAGGAGGCATTACTTGCCTTGACATTGCCGGAAGACAAAACATCGAATGACCTTCCTTTGGCATCATCACCCCAAGGTTGAGCCTCGGGCTTTTCAGGCGAGGCAAAGAAAATGTCCTTCTATGTAAGTGCTTTGTACTGTTCGAGATAAAAGACTATCAGAGCTTTCTGGAAAAAAAAGAAGGACCTGTCTGTTAATGTCCCGTTATTGCTGATTGTTAAGAGCTTTTTATTCATGGTCTTGTCGTTTGTTCATCCACCCTGCGATGCTCTCATTGAATGTCTAGACATTTGCTTTTTTAAATATTGGATGAGCGCATCTAATTACTTTTAGATATCAAAACTTAATGTTTACTGAAAAATAACAGAAATATACAATTTAAAAATATTTATAACATATTTTCTTTAAATTGTGAAGCCCTGGCTTAAACATACTTTGAACAGCTAAACATTTTCATAATTTTATGAAACAAAATATTTGGGTATTTATTACCCAAAGCCTTTGATATTTACAGTGATATAATGAGATATTTTATAATATAGGATGTCAAAATAGTCATTTGTAAACTGTAGGTCTTCCAGATGAGAGTATTTAAGAAGTTCTTTGTGTGCTTTTGATTTGAACTACCCAATAACTTAAGAACTGAGCAATTCTAATTGATTTTTTAATAGATTTTGCAATTTTTAGGACTTGTTTTTGCGAATGATTTTACCTAGATTTTTTAGTGAACTTGAAATGTTTCAAATACTTCAACGTTTTCGTCGTGTAATATCTGGTATCAGAATTTTAATTCGCTTTATCTATAATTCAGTCTTAAAGGAAAGACATAGATGTTGAATGGTATACATTTCTACCTTTCTATCTTGCATTTGGATAGATTCCAGTAACATAAATAATCTATGAATAATTCTGATGCAATGATGTAAATGCATAAATATATGCATATGCAATATGTGCATACCAATAATTTTGTACCTATCAACACACAGGCACAAAATTCTTCATTCTTTTTATTCCAGGTAAATAGAATGTCCTAAATTATTTTTCAACAAATATTAAATATTTTTGATCTGCCTGTATATATATATAACTATTGCATATAAATATGACTATATATAATTAAATGGGCTGATAGTAAATATTCACAGAATTTTCTATTCCATTTTATATTATACAGCACGAATTTTTCAACTTGTTCAACATTTGTAATTAGCTTTGCTGGTAGGAAGGTCGCCAAGATCTTCCTGTTAGATTTTTGTGAAGTTATCTCAAAGATAAGGTTTTCCAGAGAAGTATACAAACAATAATGAATTAAAAAAAAAATCATAAGAAATCTCTCAATGACACGAATAATGTTGTGAAGTGTGTTAAAATACAGATTTGATGTGTTCTTGTTTGCATTCAAAATGTTGGCGAATACTTTTAAAGTTTGCTTTAACGAAATGATAAAAATTTATTTAAAGTATTATTTTCAAAAATAAATTTATCGCCGGATTAAGTAACATCGTGCATCTACATTTCTGTTCTACTACATAGCGTTATAATGATCTAATAGTTTAAAGTTGTTTTCCACTCTTAAACAAGGTTCAAACAATAATACTTCAGAGTTAAAATAGTTGCCACATCCATCAAATTTAAGAGCAATATAAGAAATACCAAGGGGTATTTTTAAATTTGACACCTTTATATATATATATATATATCGGTACAACTTAATTTTAAATATTACAACTCTGTAAATAAGTATTTAGTTATTATTCTCTTATATATTATTATCTTTATCTATAATGTTATGTTTAATTTGTTATTAGTGTTTGTTTATTTGCTTATATACTCATGAATGTTTTCATAATCATATCTTTAAACTGAGAGGAGTATATTATTTTAAGCTTTAAAGGTTTTAATCATTATCCAACAATCAAATAATATAAATAAGGCACTCAAATAATATAAATAAGGCACTTACTATTTAAGAGAAAAATTAACGCGTGAAAAATTTTACTTTTATTATTTTTGATTATGAATGTGTCGATCACTTTGTGATTTGTAAGAATACTCTTTACTCAACATCATTTTTCCATTTTGTAAGTTACATAAAATTTTAATTAGAAACTGCTTTCTCTGATTACATCTTCAGTATTTTGTAATCACGTTTGTTGCTTCGTTTGTTCTCAACGGTAATTTCTGCATTTCATCATTAAACATGTTTTGTTCCTTCTTCTTCATTGCAATGGTCATATCTTCATCATTCGATTATTCAAATTAAAACTTTAAAATGAACCAAGTCTGTCTGTTCTGAATTTCACGTGTAGATGAAGTAGCATACTTACGAACAAAGATAAATCATTTTCATTCTTTATCTATATAAAATATTCATTCAAATCAAACATAAATAGATGGTTTGCTGTGGGGCATATAATTTATAATTATCGCACTATGATTTGTAGAGTGAGAAAATAGATGTCTATTTCTTAAACATTTACCTGAAAACATTGATGTTTGACTACATTGTTTTGATGAAAATCAGTGCTATATCAGTGCAGTGAATCAGATTATATTAATTTATAATGCAATATTTTAAAACTTCAGTTGAAATAAATATTTGCTTCTTCAAGTTCATTGGGCCAATTTTGTCTCACATGAAATTATTTCTGCATAAGAGAATTATTCGATCAACATTTACAATTTTGAAAAAAAAATTCTGAGAGGAATTTTTCATTGTTGTTTCATACTCTGATTAAAATCAAGACAAAGATTTTGCCTAAAAGTTTATATATATATATATATAATAAAATAATGCAATTGATAAAATTATTTAATTTAGCTCAAATTTGAATATTTCTTCTTCTAAGCAATAAGTATTTAACTACAGTTTGTTTAAATTTTATGTTTTACAAGTTTATAATTTCACAAAATAACTTTAAATTGTTAAATAATTTGAAAATAAACTATAATTTAAGGCAAAATATTTAAGTATAATTTCTAAATATTGTGTTTACGAATTAATTTAGAATTAATTTTTATAAGCTTTCTAATTAAATGTATTCACGCAATATTCAAATTATAAAAATTTTTTTAAACTTATTTGGGTTGTTCTTTATTTTTAATTCAAGGAATGCATATGAAGATAGATAAAAATCTACAGATACTTAAATAAAGCAAATTTATCACATGTTGATATTGACTGGTAAACATTAACTCTGAGTGTATTCCCTCATCCATATTCGACTTCCCAGGGGAAAAAAAAAAATAGTACGACAATAAAACAATTGTTTTTAATGAAGATATACCTGATAAACGCGTATATTTAAATATAAGTAAATTAAATTTGAAAATTTTTGTTTCAATATATTTTCGGATTTTTTAAAAAATTTTCTTACAACTCAGTAATTTTTTTTGGCATTATTTGGCGTAAGCTGATATAGCTAAATATTTCTTCAGAAGTAGAAAACGAATTTCGATGCACTAATAAAAATACCTGATTAGGAGACTTATCAACGGGAGACAATGATATTTCAGTTTTAAAGAAAGTTTTTCATTTCCATAAAAATGAGAATAAATTCTAAATTGTTTTCAAAATTAGGGAGAACTAGGAACAAATTATGAATGGAAAATAACTCAAATAGGATTTCTCACAAGCATCTCTGGACTGTTCAGTATTCAAACTATGCTTTTTACAAACGACCATATTTCACTTTTCCCTGACTCCCATCTTTGCGAAAATTCTCAGATACAATCTACAATAAAAGTCGGACATATACTTATATACGACTATCGTTTCGATTATGGGAACACGGATTGAACAATGCGGAGCACCTTCTTTCAAACCTGGACTTCCCGGTCTTCTATGCATCTGAATTACCTTTATGGCCCATAAACACACAGATTCTAAACGTTGTATCCCAGCTGCTCCGTCTGGAATCTTTCATTCTAAATGACGTGTCGAAGAATTTTAGCTCTGCGCTATTATACTGCAGATATCTTCAGTAGGGGTGGTTTGTGCCCTTTAACCCATGTCGTATCCCAACATAAACCAATACTACAATTACTCGTAAGTCTTCTTCCAGACACGTTATCATAAGAATCTACAGAGAAGACCTTTGGTTGAATCTGAAGAACGCATATATTGCTACTAACATGTGGGTATCTTATAATGATTACATTGTAATATATTTATAATAAGAAAATTTTGTTAATATACTGATTAGATTTTTATTTCTCGGAATAGAATTAAATGTTAAGATTATTCTGTTTTAATGACAACGACAGGAAAAATCTCACTTCTCAACTGAATTAGCTTTATTTCTTTAGCTATTTATTACCAGACTTGAAAATTGTTCATTCATCTAAAAATATTTTGAATAAAAATTTCTTATACACACCTTAACCAAATGTTTGGCGGAATCAAAAATATTGCCCTTAAATGAATTCCCTTTGCTATCAATGGAGTCCATAGACAGGTAATTCACACATCAAAATGTGTAACAAGTGTGTGCTCTTTAATAAATTTCCATGTAATTGGCAAGTAGTTATCATTATTTTTATTTTAAAACAAAATGAGGATTATAATTCCACAAGCTTACTCCCTTATTTTTTTTAAAAACTAATTTCGAAACCATTATTCATAAATCAAAGCTATTGTTTATCTACAGGAACAGCGTTACATAAATAAAACCATTAGTAACTCAGTGTTAGAAAATTCTTAGCCACTAACCGTAATTTTTTTATACTATAACTTCTATTCTTTATTATGTAATTAAGTAGTAAAACTTGTTTGACTTAGTCATATAAATTGGAAAAAGAAATGAAACAATTATATAAAAATGATTCAAATAAACGCACAAAACAATTTAGAGTTCTTATTTTCAGGATAAAATTAAAATTACTCTCATACAGTTATTTTAAAGTTATTTAACTCTCATAAAGTTATTTTTTTTACTTACCTCATTTATATTATTCGAATGCTATTGTGCAAAAGAAAATTTATGGTTTTCAATTTTCATCTCAACCCACCTAAGTATACTTGATATTATGGGCACACGAGCAGTTTATCTGATATACATATGTATCACATTTAATTTTAGAATACATATATTATATCAACAAAATAATGCAATGCTGATAGTGAACTAAAATGTAAATGCTTCAGATAGATGATAGTGAAAAAACAATATCTCGACATTTTTTAAACAATTGCCATGAAAATTTTTCCATTTTAAAAGCTAAAAAAATTAGTTGATAAATAAAATGTCCTAACTTTAAAATTAAAAAACCTGATTGAAATAATATCGCTGTTGAATACAAAAATTATTTTGAACATTTTTTATTGAAAACATTTCAAATGAAATAATTTAAGGATATTCAGTTCTAAAAAAATAAGAGATTTATGAAGTCAGCATTAAAACATTATTAATTTAGTGTACATTCAAAAGCTTGAAAGTCAACTTTTTTTTAAAAAAATATTTTACGTTGCCTTTCTATAATTTTATTTAATTGCAATGCAAGCAATTTTTTTAAGAAAAGAAAAACCATTTTGTTTCGACAATGACTTATTGTAAATTATAGGTTTATAGAAAATTTTCAAAATTGATATAGTATGCCATTGAAATATTGAAGCAACCAATAAAAGTTGAATTCACTTAAGTAAAGTGAATTGTAAAGATTTATATATATACAGAGGAATTGTATATCCCTACTAATTTCATTTACACGAACACATTTATTTTTTTAATTATTTTACCAATTATTACCTATCTATTAAAAGTTAATTTTGTAATAACTGCCATAAACATAATTATAAAAGAATGCAAATAATATATATATTTTTGAAGAACTGGGAATTTTTTACAGAATACACGCAATTTATATATAAACTAAACAAATGTTTCAAGTCAGAATTGAAACATAGGGAAATGGAATGTGCCAGATAATTAATCATTTCAGGAATCCGTTATAATTTTTCAAAATATTATATGCGTTTGGTAAATTGTCCTTTTCGTTCAATATACATTACACTTTTATTCAAATATCAATACCATTATCAAATGCTCCTCCTTTTTAACTACTTATTATTTGTATAATGATTTTTTTAATGTCTCTTAACTCGATTTGAAAATTTAATTTAACCATGGATTAGTAGTTGCAAAAATTTTAATATTTTTTTCCATTCTTGGAAATCTTGAATGCTTGAAAAATAATATTAATGCTAGAAGTAAGAATTTTAAAGGTTCTGGATAACTTAATAAAATTTCAGAAAGTATTGTTTTCAATTAAAAAAAAATCGAAATCATGTACAAAATTTGAACTTTTTTGGATAACACTGAAGCAGGAAAATATGGTATAGTTATAAATACTTAAGTGAAAAGTGTTAGGACTGAATTTTTATCAACAATATTTTGATACATGGTACTTGAATCTAATTATTGTCACTCTTTTACCAGATTGGAGTTGTTAATTTAGCAGAGAATTAATTTTTTAATTTAATTATGTAAAATGTTTATTTACAAGTATAATTATTATCAAACATGGACAGAATATTTTTTTGCATTATCTTTTTAGTGCAAAATGTCAGCAAGCCGAATTTTACCATAGTGAAAACAACCTATCTCTGAGCCCAGATTTGTGAGTCCAACATTTCCAATAATTATTTTCAGGAACTTCATCAATCAGAAGAGAAAAAAAAAAAATCACTAAAAAATTTAATGGAATTTTATGTGACTTAAAATCTGTAAATCACTTTTCAAATGTACAAAGGAATAAATTTCTTTTATCCGGATAATTCAGCTGTTCCTCTGAAAACTTCTTATGTTTCCTGAAATAAGAAAAGTTTTTAATATTTGACAACTCTGAAGTTGCTTTTTGAACTGATAGAATTATAACTTTAAACTGCATTGTTTATTGAACAACAAATTTTTATTCCTGCATTTAAGTTGGATTGTAGCGCCAATAAATATATTCTAAAGTCACATTTTAATGATTAACAAGTAATTAACAAGTTTAAAAAAACTTGTTAATTTACTTTTTTTAAAGGGAAATATTTTTTAACAACTATATCTTTAAAACTGTTCTATAGCTCAGCTCATACCTCAAAACAATGTATGAAATCTATATGATGCATCTTCATGTTTTAATATCTTCATAAGTTGCATGTTCAAACATCTCTATAAATTGCATGTGATTCCTTTAAGATAAGGAATAAAATTATTGCATTAAAGTATTATATCATTTATACTACGCTTTTAAATAATGAAATTCTTTTATTATTGTTGATCGTATTTAATTATGCAATGCTTCATTAAATCCTTCTTGCGATTACCCAAGAAGATTTTTGATAACTCACCATATATTATTTTAAATTATAGTGATACCTAGGTCTCATTTATTGCGATATTGGTTATTTTGCTAACATCAAAATTATATGGGAAACACAAATTCAAAATGAAGATAATCTATCGATAATTTTGTTCCACTCTTTATCCAGATCCTTCAAACATATCCTACAATTATCTCCAAATTTTAAGACGAATAAAAGTCTATTGATTAATGAGGTACTAAGAAAAAGTCTTAAATTCCCACGTTGCTGTTTGTTTAGGTTAGGTATCATAATTCAACGGATTAACACTTCATTTTGCATTTTCTTCATTAGTATTTTTCAACTTGAAATTCGTGAGAAGAAGTTTTTTATAGTTCTATAGAAGAACCATAAGGGCAAAAGAATTTTTTCTTCTTTT
>JAPDSC010104053.1:159245-179275 GCA_026290005.1 Latrodectus geometricus
TATTTATTATTGTTGTATCTTGATTATTGTTTACCAAGATACAACAAATATTAATTAAATCATCAAATTCAAGTTGCTGTGAGTTAATAACTTTTTTGGAATGTACAATCACATGATGAATGAAAATATGAAAAAATAAATAATTTTTGTTTTGCACTTTTTTCTTTTTATTAATTTCTTCTAATTTTTGTTACTCGGGTGACATAATTTATACATTATTTTCATTTCTTACAGGATATATGTCATTCTAAAGCATACAAACCAACGAACACACACCCAATGATTGGTACATATGCCGAAGAATTAATTCAGAAATTGCTTGAAATAATCTATGCATTAATTTTGCAATTCATCATTTGATCTATTGATTTATTATTGGTTTATTATGACATATAATTATTTATTTCTATTGCTGAAACAAAATTTATTTTCAATATTGATAGAATATTTCATAGAAACATATTGCTAATTTTACTCGTCAAAAGTTTTGTAAATGAGATAGTTGACTTAAATGAAAATAATAATTATTTTTAGGCCGTAGTGAGGATCCTGAGAACAACAGGTTTTCAAAATCAGAGGCGGAACAGAGGATTCATAAGGATGCAGAGTCTGGGAAACCATGTGATACAGCTTTCAATGAATCCCAAGAATCCCTTCGACTTCATGATACAACGTTAGGAATAGACCTGACGTAAGAAGGTGAGTTTTCATAATGTTTCATTACACATTTATCTGTTTATTATATATATTTATATATATAAAATATATATATATATATATATATATATATATATATATAATAAGATATATTTTACCTAGACCATTAATGAAATCTTACAATGTCTTCTTTATTTTTTATTTAAAAAGAAACATTTAGATATATTTATACGATATTAAATTGAAGAAACGCACTTTTTTTCGAAGCTTTATTCATATAAAAAAGATGGGACAGAACACATGAAATAAATAACTTTTAAATAATGTTCTATTTTTTGAAAGACTTTTTTCTCAATCTTAGATGCATTTGATTTTGTTTTCGATTAATTCGTGTCTCATTTTGGAAACGTTAGAATTTACTTTAAAAATAAAAAAGCTCTTGAATGATTTAACCAACGACTTTCAGTTCAAGCTTCATGGCTCCTAATGCCTCTATTAAAAAACTATATGATGCTCGTCCTCTGAGCATCTCACCTTTACTCACACGAATAAAAACCATTTTTTGCTTACTCATCTATGTGATTTGCGGGTTGAATCACCAGATTCCTTTGCTCATCCGCCTTAGTAGAACCCAACACTCACTTTTATTCATTCCTTTGCTCAATATGAAAAATCTGACACAACATTTATTGTCTTTCAACAGCTATTTCATTCTCATCGCTGTTAGTATCAATCATACAAACCTGTATTCACAGATGGATCTAAATCAGCAGGACATGTTAACTGTGGTATTTATATTAATAATACATCTTATATAGTTGCAGCCTACATTCGTTCTGCTCCATCTTCACTGCTGAAGCAACAGATATATACCACGCACTTCAGCAGGTGAATACAGATGACTATCGTCAATTTTGTATATACACTGACAGTATGAGTGTTTTGGAAGCTTTGAGTGACAATAACTTTAATAGTCATCCTGTTGTGTTCAGGATTTTCAGAGTAATGGAATCTCTTGATGGCAAGGGTGACAAAATTTTGTTTTGTTGGGTACGAAGTCACGTAGATTTTGATGGAAATGAGAAAGCCGATGCAGCTGCAGATTTTTCTAAGTGAACTGAATCCATGATGTGAAACGTGTGATGAACAACTTATTGTTTTCGATATTTTAATATTATGTCCAGTTTTGAACCATTACAGATTAAAAAGCGATCTTTTAACCATATTTCATTGGGGGAGCCACCCCACAGAAATCTTTTTGCTTTGTTAAAAGCAATTGGTTTTATTCATTTTATTTAAATTTTATAATTAGAATTTTGCGAATTTTTATTTTTATACTTATATGATTTTATATTTATTAAAGTTTTAGTTGAAATGTATACATATATTTTTGTGTTTTAACTTTTAAAGGTTGAGCTTGGGTTTTTTAGAAGATTATCCTTAAAATAAAAAAAAATATTATTTTTTTGGTGCAGCTTGTCCTTTCTGTACCTTGTGCCCTAAAAACCCAACCAACCAATTCCCCTAATTTCAATGATGCGTGGATCCATCTTTTAATATTTAACATCAGATTGTCTAACATTTTTTGGTGTAAAAGTTCCTTTTTCTCACGGAATATATAACGTTGGTAAATTCATTCAGCAGATATATTTTCTTTCCAGAAGTTTTTCAACAGCACGAGTGCATATTATCGTCCACACAAAACAAAATTAAAATCAAAACACCTTGGAAAAGAAGCATATAAGAGAAAATGATTGTTGAACCATTGAAATGATTTCCGGTCAGTGAGCACCTTCCGTAAATGCGGAACGTTCTTCCAATAGAAATACGATAGAGATTAACTGAATAGTCTCTTCATTGACGTTAACTATAGCAGAAATTTTGCTCTATTCTCCATATCAACTAGCGCCAATAGTTATCTATCAAACTAAAACGAATCTCATGAATGAAGACGTAAATTCATTGATGAAAGGTTCAACCTGTGTGAACTTTGCACCATTACAAATAATGGTGCAAATAAATGTCTTGAGCACTGCATATTAATGGTTTACTATCATTAATATGCAGTGCTCAAGACATTTGTTGAATTCTATGGTTGCGAAAATGAATCTGGCTCTTAAGTTGTCCACATTAGTCTCTCTCTGTATATATATACACACACACAAAATAGTGAAAATCCAACTTCAGCTGTTTTGAGACTAAATCTCAAGATTAATATTATTTTAAAATAAAAATAATATTTGCATTTATTATGAAATTTCTGATATTAACATGAGTTTTATTTGATTAGAATTATTATTAAGAAAATTAAAAGTTAATAGAAAAAGGGATCTTCTTGGGTGCTAAAAGTATGTTTTATGTAGTAGCAAAATTATGGTTTTATGGTTAGATTATTATTGAGAATGCAACCACACAATATGCTAGCTAAGAGTTTAATGTAAATGCAATATGGAAGAATACAGTTGTGTCCTGATTATTAAAATAATCAATCTGGGTAAAATATTTTCTTACTTGTGGCATTATATAAAATGTCTTTTATTCCTGTTTATTTCCAAAACTTGAGTTCTTAATGAACAGGGTTTTTTTTCTGTATTTCCTTAGCGATACAGCATTTAATAAGATTTCAATCATCATTTAATTTAAAATGATTATTTGAAGACTTCCGCTGAAAAAAAAAATAAAAGTGATATTTCATAAATAAGTTGTAGTGCAGGTGAAAAAGGTTAATTACTTTCGTATATCTTTTTTTTTCTACGATTGGCTTATTGGATTTAAAGGAATTAATGAAATTAATTTACTATGTTATATTTTCATCAGTTAGAAGGTGTGGTTGCGAATCATTTTATCGTTATGTGCTAAAATTTAGCCAAGCTGACTAAGTTAATTCTATCGTTTTACTGTTGTAACAAATAGAATTGGGGAAAGATTAAAATTACCAAACTTTTTTTTTTACTAATAGACATAAAATAGAAAAGATATACATTTTGAAGCTTTACGAAAAATAAATTATATAAAAATTAAGCTTATAGTCATCATTGTTTCTGAAACAGAAAAAATATCGACAGAATTGCTATTTTGCTACTAAATATTTTTCGTTTAATTTTTAAATAATATTCATATTTACATAATAATAAAAAATCATATTCTTCCTCATATTGCAATATTCCTATCTTATTACATTGTGATATAAAATATTGAAAAAAAAGGAGCTCTTGTATGCATATAATTAATACTATTTCTAATCGAAGATGTTAACATATTTTATTAATATTATTATTCAACAATTTTACATTAAAAAAAATACTTAAATATTTGTTTAGTCCAGAAAAATAATATGCAAAAGACAAGTTAATTAAAATTTTTAAAGATCTTGCAAGTGCCAGTAAAATTTTAAACCATATGTACCTTAATTGTATTTGCAATCGTTTAGTTGTAATGTACACTTTTATATCCATATTCATATGATTTTTTAAAAACTAAATGTATTTTTATAAAACACGGAAATTTATAATTGAGATAAAAGATTAAAAAGATAATTCATGCAAAATATCAATTTTTTAAACCGAACAAATAGTTTTGTTGGTAGAATATGAAAATCTTTTATTCATTTATTTTACATTCTGTATCTACTTTTCTCTTAATGCTCGGAAATTTTCTCAGAAATGGACAGGAATTCTGCTGAAAAGTTAAAGTATTGTTTGAAAATTGTCTCTCCTTGTACATGCAATCTTCGCGATCGACGAACTTCATCGTTTGATTGATCATGTTGATAAAATTAATAAGACGAAGAAAAAAGGGAAAAAAAATATTTCAAAGCAAGAAGAGAAAGTAATCGCCTTAGGGCTTGAACAAAACGGCGCTATTAACTTGCTGCACTCCGATTCGTCGAGAGACCAGTACCAAGGTCAAACTACCACGCCCACCACTTGAACAACATCCACAAGTCCTCCAACGATTTTCTCCGTTTCTCTTTTTCTTGCATCATTCAAAATTCAAATGTTTATCATTAAGAAGTAATTAGAGAAAATTTTGAAATAAAATCACAACTCATTATAATGATATAATTATAGTACGCATTTAATCTTTAAAAGGGTTTACTACATGAGACACATTGCTATTTTTTATCTGTTCACAAAAATATGCAACCAAAACATAAAAAAAGAAAATTAAACTTAATATTTACTATTTTAATATGTTACTTTATAAAATTGTATTTAATTTTAAACATAGTATTTGAAATTAATAAGATCCAAGTTGTAAAACTGTTTAAAAAATATTGTGTTCTTCCCACAAATGAATTAATTTTGAATAATTTGTATATATTAGAATACATACATATATATATATAAATATTAATATGTAAAATGGGCTAATAAATTAGTTTAAAAAATAGCTCATGGCATTACATGTAAATATTGTAATATTTTAGTTATTTTATTAATTTTTGACATTTTGTAATGTTATTCGTGCGAGTTATTCGTTAATCTTTATCTTAATAAAAATAATTTTATTTTTCAGGGAAATAATCTTAGGAGAGAAATATTAATCTTCATAGCCACCAGATGGCAGCATTTGCAATATCATTTCTTTTATCAAATCATTGGATGAACATGCGCACATTTTTCTATTCTTTTTATAAATGTTTATTCAATAGGAAATTCAGAATTAACAATTTAATTCCCTCTAGGGGGAAAAAATGTACCCAGGAGAAAATGATTACCATGTAACAAAAATAGTCTATGTGTGTCTAATATTTATTTTATAAATAAATTTTCATTCCCATTGAACACACACACAAAAAAGGGAAATATTATCCGATTTTATATTATTATGTATTTTTAACTTAAAAATCATGTTTCATTTATTCGAAGATTTATGATACATTTTAATTTTAAAAAATATTTTAAATCTAAATATTTTTATATTTTTTTATAAATCTCATACATTTTTAATGGGCACAATATTTACACATATTTTATAGTTGTTTTTTTTTTTTTTTTAAACTCTTTTAAAATTTATTTTTGGTATAATATTGGTATTATTTTATACAATATACTTAAATTTATTTTAAAATAAACTTGCCACATTTAAGCCACATAATAATTTTTACAAATATTTAAATAAATTTTATATTCAGATGCAAATAAAATTAATAATTAATTAATAAAAATTTTTTTGAGAAATTATCAAAAATAAATAGCAGTTTTTCATATCTTGTCCTTTTAAACATAGATTTATTTAAAATAAATTTCATTTAAAAAAATTTGGCATAGTTTATTCCTTTGCATTTAGAATTTGTATTAAAACTTAAATTATCATTGCTTTAATTTCTAACCTAATAAAATTAGTATTAATCTTCTAGTTTCATTGGGTCAAGGTGAAAAGATAAGTTTAAAAAAAAAATCATATTTTTTTTAGAGTTCATTTATATATTTCAGTTGGAAAACATTCTTCAATTATAACTCTCTTCTATCATTAATATATATATATATATTAGTTTGGGGAAAAAGAAATCCATTATTTTTACGTGAACTTTTTGTAACTTTTTTCAGATTCGCTTTGTAAAAAGGTTTAAAACAGTTTTCATGTAGATTTTTAGGTCTTGTGCGAAGCTACGACTGCTGACATGCTGTCAAGTTTGATAAATTTTGATATTTTATAGACATTATCGACGATGTTGTATCCATGCGAGGTGCATCTTTAGCATCCAAATACCCAAACGGAATCGACTAAACCAAAATTGTGCGTAACTGGTTGTTACAGTCATATATAGGACGATAAACACCTTTCACAATTTTAGCCACCTGGTTAGCATTTTCGCCATTATAAAAGAAAAACTAAAATGTATCGAATTTTCTGTTTGTTGTCTTCTATTTTTAAAACCTTGTACTCATAACTGAATTAATCAAACAAAAAAACCGCAAGAGAATATTTTAGTGTCAAATGTCACCTTTCCAATGAGCATAAATTTGAAATTGTTTGATAGATACCTCACGAGATAGCGATCACTATCTCGTCTGCCGAAAAAATAAGGGATAACTTTTTCCCCAACCTAATATATATATATATAAACATGGTATAACTATCATTAAAAAAATCTTTTTTTAAAAATAAAATTTTTTTGATTTAAAATGGCAAATTTATTTTAAAATATAAATTTATATATTTATCACTTTTTCATTCTTCCTTTATTTTTTTACTATACATTAAACTTTTAAGTCTTTATTTTAAAAATATTTCTTTTATAGTTAGCTTTTTTACAGACTGAGAAATTAAGAAAATGTAGTGTTTAGACACATATTCTATTTACCACTTTGTATAAAATTATATTTTATGAATCTTTTTTCCTTTAGCACCTGCTCATTGTCTTCATATTTTGTGATTTCGGTGATTATATAGTGGTGTCGAGTTGCAATATTTTCTTATTACATTTATTTCACTGTTTCGCTAATTTATATCGAACATTGTTCGTCTCATTCAGAATTTTGCTCCAAAGTACAAAACCATGTTCATGAGTATAAAGCAGAATTCATATAGCTGAGTATTTATTCTTCATTAAAATAAATGATCTCAATGCATTTCGTGAGAATTTTTTTTCTTTCTTTTAGAATTCTTTAAATGTAATTTATTCTCAGTATGTATTTTTTTTATGGAGTGTTAATATTTAGACTTGCTCCCTTTTTGTCTTTATGTTTCTGTGATTGTTAAATTTTTTCCTTGAAATATTATTGTAATCTAAAAATTATATATTTGTTTGTATAGTTACATTATATATACTCTAAATTTCAATTGTATCTTTTGATATTGTTCTTTTCAAATTAAAAATTAGTTTATCATAATGAGTTCAAAAATATATTGCATTTATTAAAGAGATATTTAATTGATTCTTATCCATTGTTTTACGTTGATAGTTATTATTCATATTTTGTATAAAATTTTTGTTGTTTAAAAAAAGTTATGTAGTTAATTTTTGTTTGTTGAAAATTAGAAATATTATTTAACTCAATTTATATATAAATTCTAAGTAACATTTTGAGGTAAATTTAGGAATTCCTAAGCTTGGGGAAAAGAAAAGAAATTTTGTGGTGTCTATTCTATTTGAGAGATTTCGAAGTAAATTATAATAGACATTTCAAAGTGAATGGGATTTTTTTTTTTTAAATATTTGTTAACAATCATTCTATTTCCTTTACAAGATTTTACTGACATTATTTTTTTTTTTCACTCAATATTTTGAAACATGTTTATTTGTATCTGATTTACGAAACGAATAACATGCCTCATCACGTAAAATTTTTTATCCCTTTTACATTTCTGTTCGCAATAACAAAGTATGAATCATGGACCAAAAGCTTCTTTATATATAAATTATTCAAAATATTTTCTAAAGATAATATTTTTGAAATAATTTCTTTTTTAAATTTGAAGGTGCCATTACAAAGCATTAAAATCAAAATTCTAAATTTCGTGCACTTTTACATACTTTTGCTAAGTTCCTAAATTTTTTAAGATAATAAGAGTTTTTCATATTTAGCAGAAAAATGATAAATTTTTACGCACTCATACATTTTGTTGTTTCTCTTCACTTATTTCAGACTTGATGCATAAAATATATTTTTAGAAACTATAATTAGCAAATTATCTCATAGTATTTATAAATTATATTTTCTTCCTAATAATATTTTCTAGCTTCATTATAAAAAGAAAGTGAACATTTTAAATCGTTGAAGCATTTTCCTTAAAACTTTATAGATTTTTTTTTTAAATTTTAATTTTGCTTTCTTTTTATTTGTACAAAAAGCTGTTTATTTTGAAATCTTGTTGTAATATATTTTTGTTCTGAAAGGATATGACAATTTTTGTATTAAATGAAAATTGAATTAACTTAATGTACATTAAACAATGATTTAATTTATATTGCTATTTATAATTTTTTAAGCAAATACAAGGAAACATTTTTATAAAAAAATGTTGTTATGTACATTGTATTTAATTTAGTTAGAAATTTTATTTGTACATTATTCACAGGATAATATATTTCCTGAACAAATATGCATGTATTGAAAATTATGATTGTTGTAATGTTATAAAACTAATAATAAACTGTATAGATTTTGTATTTGTGCATATCTGTGTGTGCATCATTTCAATGATATTTGTTATAATTTGATTGAAATTGAAAACAGATTTCTTAATTTCGTTTAAAGTCAAATAAGAATTAAAAATAATAAATGCAAAGTTTTCTTCTAAAAAAAATGAAATAGAATAAAAGATTTTACAGGAAATTTTAAATACATAGTCCATTTAATTTAGATCAAATTTCAACATTAACTTGTTTTGTATATAAATACTTTTATCCTCAAAAGCTTTATCTTACTAAATGCATTTAACTTTATAAGTTTTCTATTTCAATATCACACGAAAGTTATATTCATCATGAATTTGTTTTGCATTTTTTACTCAGATCTGTAGTCAGATAATAACAGAGACAATATCAAATATTTTCTCTAGTATCATTTATATAACAATTATTTTTAAGCAAGTACTTCTTAGGGTTTTGTGTGTCTTAATATTAAATTTGTGTTCGTTTTGACTGAAAGTTATATGAATGATTCCGGCCACTGTCAAGCTTCTAAAGATGGACAATGAATCTGGTAATTAATATATTTGATGAAATATTAGTACTTTTTTCTGTAAAATTTTTCCCTTACAATGTATAAATATAATCCACTACCTACGCAATGTTCCATTCATAGATAATACGATGCTAATATCTAAAAAAGTTGTTATTTGCTAAATTAACCCTTGTATGTTACCAAAATAAAGCTCTGCATAATTAATGTTTAAAATAAAATCTTTAATACCTATCTATAATAAAAAAAATTCACAGACTAGATCTACAACTGGATTCTTTACATTAAAAAATATCAACTATTAAGTAACTATTTCAGTCAGGTTATTTGGCAAAATGTGAGCGAGAGATATTTTATTGAATGAATTCAATTTTTCAAATATTTTGTAAGATGTTATTGTATAATATTTTCAGCATTTCTCATGTTTTCACATAGACATTTTTTACGTTCAATTGTAAAATAATGCTGTAGTATCTCTCTTTAGTGGACCTGTAATCATAAATAATTATTTTGTTTTTTCATTGCTCTAGTTTTAAAAGTTTGAAACTTTTTTTAGGCTATGTATCGCAATTATTTTTCAAATATATCTATATATGAAAAGGAAAAAGTTTTGACTTGTCTAAAAAAAAAAAAAAAAAAATAAAATAAAATAAAATAACATAAAATAAAATAAAAAAAAATGAAAGCTAGAAAACCTAAAGATATTCAAATTTTTTATAACAATTTTTAAAGTTTAATTAAAATCACTTTTAATTTTAATGGTAACCTTGACATTTTAATATTATAATTTTACCTCCCAATTCTTTTTTGGATAATAAATTATGTGTAATTTCTATAAATGTCAAACGATATTTTATAAACAAGCGTTAATAAATGTTTCCTTGAAATAAATATCGCAGTCATTTTTTCAAGGGAAACAAAGATATAGTGAAAATAATATTCGAATTTGCTTTTCAGTATATAAATGTTGTGCTGGTTCAAGCACAAGATATTTCTCCTAGCCATAGGCATGAGCTCCAATTTAGTTTTACTATTTTTTTAAAAAAACTTTTTTAGAATCCTGAATAAATCAAGCCTGTCAAACTCAAATGTAATAATAAAAAAATAACATTTATATTTAAAAGCCATAAAAAAAATTTATGTAAACATATTAATTATTATATTCTTTTAAAATTTAGGTTTTTGAAAACAAACGTACATCAGTACTATAAAAATAAAAGTGATTTTTTTCTCGTAGATTCCGGTAGTTTATAAAACGCGATGCGCCTATCTGGCGAAAATTCCATACAATATAGTGTGATTTTCTTTTCTTTAATACGGAGAAGACTAGCTGTTTTTCAATGTCACGTTTTTGCGAAAAACTTATTTCAAAGCATTCTTTTTATATCTTGTACATTGCAATAGTTGATATTGAAGCATCAATTAATGTTTCTGGAAAAAATTTGGTGCAATTTTTCGTTTGTTCTGTAAACTGAAATATTTAGAACATAAATGCTGATTATAAAACTCCTTCAAACCGTTGCCGTAAAAAATCTCTTGGGAAATTTTCTTAAATAGAATTAGAATATTCCTAATAGTGCAGTTTATTACTCGATTGATTGATTCATCAAGAAATTCAGAGGAAGTATTTTCAGTATAACACACTTATTTTTTAAACTGAAAATTAGCTTAAATATTTCAAATAAAATATCGTGATTGATATATTTCGTATTGGTATTCTAAAAATAAAATTGAATTTGAAGCAGATAATTATCCCATCGTTTTTTTTTATTAAACTATACTAATTTTTCCTTTTTAAATTTCAATATATACCTGTGAAATTAACATTTTTTTTCATTTTATAATGATAAATCACGACATTCACAATGTACTCCACATCAATACCCATTGCTAAATTATGCAATGAAATACTTTCCGCGGTTTTAGTTTTGTTAATGTCACAGAAATCGAATTTATTAATTTTATTGATTAGAATTTTCTAAACATTTTTGGCATTGTTCAATTTATGTGGTAGCTATTTTTTCCAACTTTATAATGAAACATAATTCGATGTCGCAACTTTTCCAGACGTTTAACCTTTTCTTAAAGTCTCCAATAAAATTTTAAAATGATATTGTTCAATTTTTAAATAAAAACCCTTTAAAATAACAGTTATTGATAAAATTTTAACCTTAGTACAACATTAATACATCAGTTTTTAAGTTTGAAATAGTGCACGATACAATCGTGGAATTTTTATCGGCATATCAATTCGGTATGAATTATAAAAAAACAAAAATTAAAAATAAATATAGATGAGCAAAGCTGAGAAAATATATTATCTTGAATGTATCTGTGTTATCTTAGAACACAAACCCGAGAAATTTTTATCACAATAGTTTCTCTGATAAATATAGTTTAGTCACTGTGCTTTTGATATGTTATACAGAAAGAACGAATGAGTGAATGAACAAGCAAGATATGTAAATTTTCTAAATATATATTTTAATCAAATGAAGGATAAATTAAGGACATTTTTCATAAGGGAAAATTTAAAAATATTAGTACCAGTATATTTCATAAATAAATATATTGCTGTTTTTTGTTGTTTCGAGCAAAAATTTTCTTTTCTTAATTAATATTACTGTTCTTGTTAATTAAATAAATTTTAAATTCCAGGTTTTTATTTGTTGTAGATTTATGTTGCAAGTTTTTTTCTTTTATCTTTGAAGATTTGTGCAATAGAATTTGATTAATATTTTTCTTTATCGTCGCAATAATTTCTTTTCTTAGTTTATCCCAGTCATTCAGTTAATAGTCCCAAATAAATGCTCAGGTGAATTAATTGTAAGGAAATTTGAAATGAGTGAATTAATTTAAAAAATATTGCAGGGAAAATTTCAAAATTTTAGTTTAATATAATAGTTAAAATCTTGTAGATTAGAGGTAGAAGGAAACAAACAAGCACAACTTGGGATTTATAAATTTTTACAAAGCGTATCTCATATAACTTAGAATACCTATATGGTTTTAAATATCTTCAAGAAATATTTTATTTATTAAAATTAATAAAATTATTTTTTTATAATGACGATATTTAGTCCCTTGAATAGACTTACTGGAAAAAGCTTGGTGTACTAATTGAATCTTGTCAAAATCTAGCGTTTCACAAGTCAACAATTATATTTGATTATGAAGCTTTTATCCACACGTACACGCAATATTATTCAATATCTATTTTATATGAATACTATAATCATTCAGGACTTTTAATGCATGGTATTTCAGTGGCGCCATCTTTTAATGTCATATAGAACTTAAATATATACTTCCAATTCTTTAAAAAATAATTCAAAATATTTATATTTACGAAAATCATAAGTTTTCAGTTACAGAAACTACCTTTTCTAGAGTTGCTAAAAACCTATTTTATCAAAAGAAACTTTTCTTAGGGTAATTTAAAATTTTTTTTAGTTTGTACTCATATATTTAACATAAAATGTGGATATTTTTAATTTATAAATATTTTCGAATGAGCGAAAAAAAATAATCATATATAGGTTTCATTTGAAATTGCAGAAATAACGATCGCTGATTAATATGTATATCAATAAGATGTGAGTTATACAAAGTTTTGTAGTGGTAATTATAATACTTTTGGAGTTTTAATCTGCATCAAGTAAAGTAATTTTAGTCTATAAATTTATGATTAAGCATTAAGGAGAGAAGGGTGTAAAATCCCATTGAAATCAACAATGTTTCAATTATGATATTAAGAGTTACTATGCCATTTTGCTAAACTGAACAATTCCAAACATAATTATCATTTGAAGGAAAGATGTAAAAAAGGACTAAAATTAATTTTCGCATTATTTTTTTAAGCAATATCTTAATACATTTATATATCACAAAATAAGTATATATTTTATATGAAACACATATTTGCTTCAAACTTCTATAAAAGTAATCCCATTGTCATTATCTCTAAGCAGCACAAACAAAAAATTTAAGTACTTATAATTATTTAATCACATAACTCATTATTACTGTTTTTATCAAACTCAGATTTATAGTTACAATAAGAAAATGACCATGTTAAATTTTTGTACGAATTTTTTTGGTTTGAAAATACATGTATTTGTTGGAAATCAAAATATTTATCGAAAACAATAGTACGTGGTAGGGAAATCAGCATGTGTTGAATAAACACACTTCATTTTTCTTTATACATGTCTCAAAAAGACTTGATAAAACTTATAAAAAATGTATACACAACATAACATTTAGTTGCAACAATTCAATACACATATGCATTGGTAAGGAACATAATTAAAAGCGATGAGTCTCTTCTTCTCAAAATATCTTGTGTTGGTGGAATGCTTTGAAAATATTTTACTTGTCATAAAAAATAAACTCAGCACTCGAGAATGCAATGATAGTGCCATCTAGTGATTAAAAAAGAAAGGAACTAGGCGGTAGTACTGTGACATCATAAAGTGCAATCCCATATTGGTGGATATAACATTCACATGCTGCAATTCATGTATGAAAAACCTGTAAGAGAATCACTTCATTCAACAAGTTGAAGATGTCGCTTGCATAGTCAATTTTACATGCATGCCTAGGAAAATCATTATTTTGTCAATGCTAATCATTAAAGCATTGATAAAATAATGAAGATTTAAACTTCAAATGAAGAAATCGAAATTTGAGTCAATTAATAAGATTCAATTATGGGAAATACCGTAATATATGATACACACAAGTGCTTATTTCCATTTGATTAAATTTAGTTTTTGTATTAATATATTTGGATTGCTTTATTTTTAAATATTGTGTTAATGTTTATAATGAATAATTATATTATATTATTATAAAATTATTGATACTTTACATTCATATTTCTTACACTATTTGAATTTTGAGTAACACTGCAAAAACGATATGTTCAGCCATGTGATCTAGAATTTTTTCAAAGATGGCCTTTTGTGTAACATTGTTATTTGGATGAGGAAGAATAGAAGAGCATATTGAGGCATGTAGCACTCAATTGTTTGTACATATAAAATGAACTTTCAATAAAAGGGGAATATAGTCCACCTTATACATTGTTTCATGACAACCAGCAAAATGTTAACAATTATCTTGATAAAAATTTAATCTGACAAGTTAGAAATTATTTAAAGAAATTTCTACCAATATGTAAAACAATTGTTGGGGCCGAACGGTGGCTGAGTAGTTATATTAACAATTTCTTTTTATATTTAAATAATAATCAGTAGTAAGACAATGTTTTGATAAATTATCATAATATAATTAAATGACATACTTTCTAACTAACAAAATATTTAATATCAACTTTTAATAGAAGGAAAATTAAACAGAAAAGAATGCAAATAATCTTACTTGCATCAAAGACAAGATGAACATTTCAACTGTTACTTTCAATAAATTTTCCCATTGCACCAAACAATTTTTGAATGAGATTTAACAATTTTATTTTACATGGAATAAATACAAAATATCTGTACAGTATAGACAAGTAATTTTACAGCAAACATCTAGTCAATACGCTGCTTTTTAGCAAGATGATCATAATTTGAACTGATTTCATTGGGCAAATCAGAATCCAGACATGTGCCTACAAAATCAAATGGTACAGCCAAACCACTTTCAACATCTTTAGAGTTTTCTGATTCATCTAATACTTCAATTTTCACCGGAGGCTTGGCAGTAATGGATTGCTCTTCATCATCACTAGAAGAATCACTACTACTACTGTCATCACAATTTTCTTCTTTGTTACAGATAATAATTCTGTTATCTTCATCATCATTGTTGTCTTCATCATCATCACTATCTGAATCATACTTTCGTTTAAGAAGTAAATGCTGCAAGAAAAGTTATGATTAGCTACATAAATAAAGGATTAATTGGGGAATATCATTTATTACACTTATATTTGTACAATAACTAATAATAAAAGATTTAATTAGAAAAAATGGTATATTAAAAATATCCTTATGACTAAGTTTGATAGATTTTATTCAAATCTACAGTAAACACAAATTTTAGCAATTTATTTTATTACCAAGCAAAATGAAGATTCAAAACATTTTAAAATTTTTTCAAAATACATCTACAGCTTTAAAAAAAAGAAATATAATAAATTAATATGTGTAAATCTAATATTTTTAAAGAAAATTTTGCAAGAAATTTTCATAATACAGATAAATATACAAAATGTCATTTATACATATGAATTACAATTATTAATAATTTCATTTGTTGCATTACTAGTTATAATTCTTTTACAAAAATAAGTGAAAATACTAAAGTGTACATATATCTGACTAATTTTTAATTTTTTTTCACAAAAAACTAAATTCTACCATAAATTTACATATATTTTTAAAACAGATATTTTCATGATTTAGCTATATGGTCCAACTTTTACCTAAATTATTTGATTTTAATATTAATAAAATATTTCTTACATGAAATTAAGGAAGTACTTATGTACACAATATAATTACATCTCAACAGATTAAGCAGAAGAAATAAATTAAGTTTGAGTTCTACTTGAAATATGCCAATCAAGAAAAACAAATTTTATTCTAAAATTAAACTTACAACTTTGATAATAGGAAATTTTTTGCCCCAACCAGTAGGATATTCCTCGGGCGATTCTTGTAACTTTTTTAAAAGTTCAGAATATTTCTTGTACACTGAAATGAAAGACAATTTTAAAACCACAAGAATTTGCTTCATGAAAATTTTAAATATTCAGTAAAATCTAAATCTTAAGTAAAATTAATTAACACATAATAGAGTGAAATAAATACAGGAAAAATATTAAGAAAATTATATTTCATTGTAAGAAAAAGAAAGAAGCATTGACAAATAAAAGTACTGAGTAAACAAGCATAAATTGGAGCTATAACTATGGTTATCTAGTAAATACAGTGATGGATTATTAAACTAAGTATCAGTTTTTAAATTTTAAGACTTGATGTCGACATGCAAAATGTTGAAAAAGCGGCAGTTACAAAGACAATATGCATTTCTAATTAACAAGGAAACAATTTTTAATTTCATCAAAAAAAGCAGAATATTTTTAAATCTTAAGCTGAATTCTAAGGTTTATAATAATTTCTTAAACACATTTTTAGTAGTTGATAAATACTATTTAACATACAGATTCTCAACTTTATTTTATCCACCAACTTTGAAAATGTTTTTGTTAAAACCCCAATTTTCCATTTGCGAATTTGAAATAGCTATTGTCACATATATATTTAAATTTGTACAATTATACATTTTATTCATAGATAGGATATGACCATATCTTATTTCTTTGTTTAAAGACTGTTTCAATGAGAAAAATAAAAATGTATATTTAATAAAGAAAATTATTTTTATTAAAATTTTCTTTTTATCCAATTTCTTTTTACTGATATCTCCTTTATTACACATGGATAAATTTGACTAAAATAAACAAGTTTAGCAAAACTGTGAAATTACACATTTTTAATATAAATAATCAAATGCAAATACAACTAGTAGTAATGCAAACAAAATATGATTTTATACATTTACAATCATTCAAAATTAAAAGATATAAATCTACAAATAAAATAAAAATATGAGAAATTCCGTTAATACATAGTCAGGAGTATACACGAGGCAAATCAGAAATAAAAAAAATTAATCTTTAAATGAAGTATAGAAATGTTTAAGCAACTTATTTTGTAAACAAACACGCACACATATTATTCATATTTTAACTTATTATAATTTTATATAACTAATCATAATTTTTCAACTTTCTTTTGCTATTTTTTTGCTTGTGCCTCAATTATATAATTTGGATTTCCTATGTCCATTAATCTGGGGAAAAGGGGATCAATTATTTCTGGCACACAAAAGACAATCAAAATAAAAATCATTTAACTTGGTTTTCAATTTGTCTCCCAAAAGATATTTTAAAAATTTGTTCAATTTTATTGCTTTTCGGGGACCAAATGGTAAACCAACAGAAGTTCATTCAGAAATATTTATAATTGCCCTTGAATTTGACAACATAATTTCTTTTGTTTTTTTTTCCAAAAATTGAATAAAGAGTTTTGCACAAATTCACTTGGGTGGATATTGCAAAATGTATATGGGCATTTAATTTGAACAATTCCCTCAGGCATGATAGCTAAATGAAGAAATTTTTTTATCAATAAATATCCAATAATGGTTTGATTTTGAGACCATTTTTTTTTTAAATAAAGAATTGCAAATTTTTCATTAATTTGCCAGTACAAAATTGCTTTATTTTTTACATTAGAATATAATATTGTTTTCACTAAATTTGGACATCAGGCAGAAGATAACTTGCGGTATACAGCACCAAAATTTGATGCTGTCTCAATTGAATTCTCTCCCTTTTCCAAACAGTAATTTGCTAGGCTTGTTAATATTTTTTCCGATTTTATGCATTTCAATCCTATTGCAAAGTCATATCCTACAATTCTCTGAAAGCATTTGATCACAATTTTGAATTAGGGATAAAATTTTTATGTGATTCAGGAGACATTTTGAAGCAGCAAATTCACAAAGTAAATAATAAATATGTGGGCTTTTTTGCCTGATACAGGTTATAGAATTCCCTTTACTAATAAATAATCAAAATGACAATATTCTAAGATGATAAAGGGAAAGAAGGATATATATCCCATCATGAATTAGAAGATTTTGTATAGTTATATAAAACATAACAATAATTGCATTCCAGCAATTTATTATTTTTATTTAAAGTAAATATTTTCATATCTTTAGAGGGTTAAGTACAATAATTAAAAGAATATGTTGAACAAATATACAAAGGTGAATTAAAAACATGGTTATATTAATTTTTTAAAATATTGTGGATGTCAGAATTTTTATTTGACGAGATAGTCTCCATGCAAACAGATTTTTTCATTTTATGTTTAACCATTGCTTTTATAATCCACATTAGATACATACATAATTAAGGATTAAAATTCCTCAATTATATATTTTATATTTGTATAGCATTGTATCTTTTCTCTTGTAATTGAAGTGCTTTTGTTTTTCCTCTGAACATTTACAACAAACCTAACTTTTTTCTTATATATAAAGAATTCATTAAATTAAAGTTTTTATTAGAGATAATATTTCATACCAAATTGTCAAATAAACTTTTATAAAGCTGCCAATACATATATTAATATCTTATATTTATTGGTCATACCTCAGCAAATAGTAGTGTATTTTTGTTTTCTTCAATAAAGTATGTTAAAAGTAAAAAAGTTTGTAGAAGTTAAAATTTGCAAAATGATTGAAAATAAGATTAATATATTTGCCTCAATGCTATTCTCTGATAAACATGTTTTTGTTCTTACTATTAGATTTCTGATTCTATAACAAAATATATCTTGTTAAATGCATTTTCTTGTATTAATTTCTTTTGATTTTTAGTATATTGATACTCTAGTTTCAAAATCATAGTAAACATATAAGGTAACAACATAACAGTATATAATATTTTAATCTTAAAATCTATTTAAATAAAAATAAAAAAGTGAAACTAAAAGTAAGTACATATGACAACTACTTTTCCAATGCTAATAACAAGAATCTAACATGCTTTATTTACAAATCTATTTTGTTTTTATACATATCTTGCGAATGAGAAAAGCTAATTCTCCAGCAGTCCCCTACCGACTGCATAGTAAAACAGCGGGAATCCTATAGAGAGAGAAGTTTTTCCAGGGAAATTTCCCCCTCCTTAGATTATCCTCCAAATCCAACCAAGCTTGGTGATACAAAATTTTCTGTTTCATAGGTGGTGTTGTGTGCAGAGCTTTCTTTTCAGAAATAAGAGTGAGTTTATAACTAATTAAAATACATACCGAAATATTAGACGCAAGTAATAATATTTTTAGATGAAAATAAACAAAAATGTTTGTTCTGTAATTGTATGAAGAAAAATAGGATATATCTGTATACTACAAATTTTATACAGCCTCAATGAATTTAGAATTTGGTTGAAATTTACTCAGCAGGAAATATTTTGGCATTTTAAAAATATTTGGAAATAATTTAAATGCTAAAAACTTTCATAGAGAGAAGGGTAGCTTAGTTTTTGTAATTTGCAAAAAACCAGAAGTTTCTATAATGAAAATAGCACTCGAGACACGTTTAAATGTATTCCATTGGATTAACATAGGATTCAACTTTTCTGCATGGAGGTGTAGCAGAGCCTTAAAGGAATTTTTCGGATAATATATCTGCATTTGGTTTATGAAGCACAATGGTTATGTCTTCTTTAATTGTGATAAAACTAAATTTTTCCAAATAGACATACAGTTTGTTTAGCAATCAAAAATTAGATATCGTAAGATAGGTCAAAATATATCATCTTATAAATATTTAATTATAAAAACTTTATACTGATCACTATAAATTATATTAAAAAAAACTTACATAATAAAGTAAAACCAAGTTAAATAGTAAGATAGCTTTTCCTAACCTATAAAATTTTCACTAACTGTATAAGAAATATAACTGTTTAAGTAAAACTTAAAAATTACAATTTACTTATAAAAAATTTAACAGTTAACAATTTAAGCATCTTTGAAATTATTTAATCTAAGACTTACATGGACTTTCTCCATATGATAATATAACTGGTTTTTTAGTTTTTCTTTCAAATATTTTGGAAACTCTTTCAGATTCTAGAAAAAAAAA
>JAPDSC010104053.1:188225-238760 GCA_026290005.1 Latrodectus geometricus
ATATATATATATATATATATATAAAACAATTATATGTATATATATTTATATATTAAGATTATAAAATGATGGGCTACCTCTTAATATTTTATCTTGCCAAGTGAAGTACAACAACTCGATATGACATGGGTTGTACAAGTCTTCAGAAGTACCCTGTGGAAATATTTAGTCACGTTCTCTTTATAAACGACAATAATTGCGAAAATGTAATCAGGAGAGGTGGTTTTGCACAAACTGATTTCTTGATTATGTTCCGTAAAGGTTCTATGGGATTTACGTCAGAGAATTTAAGTAGCCTGATTTATTGGCTGAAATTTTTGGCAAATCAATCGTACTTACTTGTGTCTTGATGGCAAGGCGTATTACTATAAAATAACTATCATTATTTGAGTATGTGAAGTCCAGAAATAGTTAAAATAGATCTTCAAGTTGTTGAATATAGATATATCTCGTCAATTATCAGCCCAGTCTTACTAAATGGTTTAGTCCATTACGTGTTGTACAATGTCTTGTTGACTACTGGAATCTATATTTTCATGGGATCCGAGTTCTACTTGAACAATCTTATCACCTCATAACAATTGAAATCTCATCTGACCGATACATGGTTATTCCATCATCTAGAATATAATCAATATAGCTCTGGAAATATGTTGAAGTGATGTCGTGCATTTAAAAATAACCCCTCAAGTCTGTTGCCATAATTTATCAAAACTAAATTTTATCACGCTGCTTTAACGGATACGGCAGCCGTATGTTGTCTATGTAAGTTGATTCTTTCAGGTACAATGATATCCACCGTAAGTCACAGTACATCGATTCTTTCACTTATATTGATTACATTGACATTCATGTTGTGTCCTTTTGTCTATTTACACTGACACTCTTCGCTGCTCTAGGACATTCAGCACTGTTAAGTATAAACTTTTACTTTTTCCTTGATTGGAGGTTATATCTAAAATTAGTGATTCACGACATATTCTTGATACTGTGGGTCTTAGAATGATGAATTTCCGAACAATTTCACAAATGAAATGCTAAATTCGCCTCTGTCCAACCAGATTTTTGCCTTCGATTTTTTCCAGCCACAAGTCTGTTAGTTTCTTTAGTATGGTTTTCATCACGTCAGAAACTTTTACGCATTAATAATTTAAATATAAGCCTTGACAATAATAGTCATTTTATATATTTTATAAGAGTCACGATTATACTACCATTTCAATATTCATGCATTGCTATTTTATGATTTTTCTCAGTAGTGCATATACATAAATAATAATATGTTAAAAAAATTGAGTATAATTATTACTGCTTTTATTTTCTAAGCAATTGTACGATTTTCAATTGGAAATAGTTGTATGGGCGTAATGAAAGTTTCATCATAATTTTGATCTCTGGCTAAACCAAAATATAGGTCATATTACATTTCGACACTTTTATCACAGCATTTGTAATTAATTTAAGCAGTTATTGTGAAAAAACCAGTTAAAAATTATATATTTGAAAATATTTGCTGAAGAAATATTTACGGAGTTAGGTGACCTCTTTTTTCCACATACCAATGGGGAAATTTCTTTTTAAAACATCAATATTTATTATATTTCCCATTGCAGATAATATGTCTTATTTTTTCTTCGCAATTAAAATTACTTTTGAGTTAGATATTTATTACAGATACATAAATTTGGAAATTGTAATATTTTGAAATAATAATTAAACTGTCAACATTATACATACATGGATTTAGTGCCTCTAATTGTTTAGTTTATGTTTTCGCATTAGGGTTTTCATTTCTTTGCAAGGAAAATGAAATTTTCATATTTCAATAATTTAATAGAAATGTCAAATTTTGTGTATTATAGTATTAGAATATGAATGATGTATCAAAATAAAACACCGTTGTTTTGTGAAAAGAATTTTGAAACAATAATGTTTTTACTTCTGTATTCATATAGTACAAAGGGAATGATTTCAATTATCTTATTATATTAAGGAATGATTAATTAAGAATAAAATTTTTACTTTTGTGACAAATATCTGTCTCCGTAGTACAAATACTTAGAAACAGCATTGTATGTGAATCGTATATGTTAAATAAACGGTCAATTCTATATAATTTTATCTCGGGTCGAATACTTGACCAAATTCGTAGATCATCGAAATAGTGATTAAAATAAAATCACCATTAACATAAAATATTTAATAGGTATGATTTAATTTAATTTATTTACGATTTTTATCATCATGCCAAATAAAAGTGTGGTAAATAATAAAAAGTTGTGGAATATCAAAATACAACTTATTATATTTTCAGAATCATTATAAATTTTATGACATTTTTACTCTATAAAAATTCACCATAAATATTCTAATCTTTATTACTTATTCCCAGATTAAGTGACACTTAATGACAGCTAAATTTTTCTACTAATATCTCTTCATTAAATCTTTAGTTGGTAAAAACTAATTGTAATGAAAGACGGGGAAGGCAATTCTTGTGAAGTCACCGATGTGACATTATTCAATTTGATTACATTTAACCCAAGAACTTCATGTAATGGGCCCCCTTTAATTTCCTTAGCTTCCTTTTCCCATTTATTAGGATATTAACAAATCTTCTTACATTCTCATATACATGATCTGGAATATTAATGGAAAAAATCAAAATACACGCATTGCATGCAGACTTGTAATGATGAAAATCAGCAAATGGCCATTAATAAGTCATTGGTAGGTTTTCTACATAAACCTAATTTTGTTCATTATTAAGATGTAAAAATGAATTATTTAACTGATAAGGTTTCAATTAATTTCACTAGATATTATATAGTTTAGATTTTTAAGGTAATTATTTTTAAATTATTACAGAATATGGTATTTTCTAAAGACTGACGGAATCTAATATCAGAGGACTTACAGGTCATTCAATATTTAAGCATTTCTTTAAATTATCATCAGAAACTTAAATTTATGTCCTTGATTTCATGATTGATTTCAGATTTACAATCATTTGACAGTTAAAAATTTTAAGGAAAAATTCATTGGCAAAAATATTAAGCGGTTAGATTTTCTTACAGCGTACACGTAAGATACATTATAGTTGCGTAAAACTTAGTATTTAAAAGACTTACAGATCACAAAGAAATAACAAGTTCCACATTAAATGAAATGATAAAATTTTAATAAAATAAAGAAAAAGTATAAAAAAGCGCATTTAAAATCTGGAAATACGAAATAAAAATTTTGATTGGATCTGTGATTACAAGATTGATATCTATCAGTTGGATTATTTAAGCTAAAAAGTATTCTATAATACATTCTAATATAATTTAAATAATTTTTAAAGTATTGATGTGTAATTTTTAAATCACCCATTAAAATACTTCTACTGATTTATTCAATTTACAATTTTTGGTAAATTTACAATAAATCTGCTCAATTGTCTTTTATATTATCAGATTATATTGAAGGAATATAAAAAAATAGAACATTGAAGAGGGAAAATAACATATTATAAAAGGAACTTGTAGAATATTAGAATTACTAGGTTTTGTCGTCATTTATCGCATAATTTATGAAATAAAAAATTTGTAATATACAGTATCATATACTTTTGTAAAATATAAATTTAAAGAAAAGGAATAAAATAAAACCATAAAAAAATCATTCCCAAAAATGTCTGGTAAATATAATTCACTGTATTCTTCAGAATCATATTGCACAATTTTTATCTGGTAGAATTGTATTAACGTAAGAGTGAATGAAGAATATCTTATAGAATTTAAGGCTTTTTTGATGAGAATTCGGTAGAAATGACTATTGTATATGATATCGTATGTATTATGTGGTAAGCTTTATTTGAAACTCAAAAGTATTTTTTGAAATTGAAATATATGAAATTGTAACTAAGTAAAAAATGGTGCGAAAAGAAATGATTTTATGTATTTTTTACATTTTTATGACATGCGTTGTATGGTTATATTTTATCTAAACATATTTTTAAAAAGAGGCTATTATGTGACGATCGGTAAATTTTTAAATGTTAAGCATTTATTAACTGAAAACTCCTACTTTGATTTACATAAAATTAATTAAATATATTTTGTATTTCAGAAAAATAAAATATGGCTAATATTAATTAATAAGTATTAGCTATTTTTAATTACTCTCTCATTATAAATTACCGTATTTTTGTGTGTTCCTAATCTAGCCTTCATATTTTTATATTGAGAATTCATATCAGTTGTGCATGTTTTTTTTACATTTACTGCAAATTTAAGCTGAAATTTCTAAATATTTTTTTATTGCTAAGTGGTAATCTAGTACAATTCCCATCTGTTATCATAGTTTTTGAACACTAAGTTAATTTCATATATAATTATTGAAGTAATATACTTACTTATATTTCTTCTTTTTCTCACAAATTATAGAGACTTTTTAATACAAAATAAAAAAAATATCATAATTCATATGTTAAAAGATTCTTCAAATGCAGAAAATCAATAAATAAGCACTATGTCATACAAATAATCAGTTAGTATTAGATGCAGTAATAAAAATATATTTTTAAAATTTAATTTAAAAATACCGTGTTTCTGAGTTAAGATTAAGAAAAACAAGGAAATCACATGCATCTTTTTCTTTTTAATTGGATTTGAGAGACAAGGCACTTCTGCAAAAAGCATTTTGTACGAAGCTACAAATGCAGAATAAACTATTTGCACCTATTAGGGTCTCCAACTTTATTTATAAAGTCTGATAGGTCTCTTATGGGGAGCTCAGGTGTAAATATTCTGTCTCGAAGGTATCTAAAGGGGTCAATCGAATAAAGTCATAGCCATCAGATTCATATACAATATGATACACCATTTCTTCACTCTTATAACACTTTCTGAATTCAGAGTCTTGTTGTAAAAGTTCCATTGCATATAAAGTTATTTTCTGAAATAATATTGCTCCATAATGAATCCCGCAACTATTTACCTTGAGTATCTAAAGATTTCAGAAGAAATTTTCTCAGATGATTTGTAAATCTTTCTTTTGGTGCTATATAGAAGATTAATGCTAAGCTTTATTCCTCTTCTATTTTTACCGTTTAAGAATATCTTTCTTAACAGATTTAAGAGGATGCCACGGAATTCTCTCCGCCAATTATATTAGAAGGCAATTCCTGTGTTGTAAGCTCTTCAGTTTTTTTTTCATTAACATCTACACTCACGTGAGCTAAAAAACAGATAAAAGATAACTTGTTCATAATTTCCAATTCATTCAAAAAGTTACATTTTTGGTAGGTGGTGCCGTAAATGATCTCTCGATCAGCTTCCTCTATGTTGAGTCTGACTTCATCACAGTAAGATATCTATAAATAAAATTCATTAAAAGGTAGAACTTATGTAGAATTATAATTATGTGGAAGAATACACGATTTAGAATTACTGTTAAAATTATAGATTAATTTACCCTAAATGCTTTTTAATTTACCCTTAATGCCTTTAAGACTACTAATTATACCTCTGACAAGCCAGATTTCTTGAATTAGGTCCAGGTCTATGCTTGGAATTTTCTGCTGAGGCTAGCTAGTGGTTCTACTTTTGCTGTGATACATGTTGGTCTGAAGAGAACCTTCACAACTATTAAACTTATATAGCATTTTAAGAACTTGAGCCTGCACTAGGTGATGTCTGATATTTAGTTTATATCCTCTGCTACCAAAGGCAGCTGTGTCCATTTCAGACACATTAAAGATGAAGTCTGCTCAATTGGGTCATTCAAGTGAATGATGTGACATTCATTTGACATCAGCTTACTATTCTGTGCTTGGATTTTATTTAAAACTTCTCCAGGATCCAGTTTACCGTTTACCATAAGTAATTTTAAAATAATTTTGGTGGTTTTGACATGTTTTCGTAACCCTCCCAACCATCAATTCTGTTTTTGGTATGTATTACGACCACTTATATTCTGTTCAAGATATTTAAAGTCTCCAGATCTGCAGAATTGTCGACAAGAGCCCC
This sequence comes from Latrodectus geometricus, assembly GCA_026290005.1. Taxonomy (NCBI): domain Eukaryota; kingdom Metazoa; phylum Arthropoda; class Arachnida; order Araneae; family Theridiidae; genus Latrodectus; species Latrodectus geometricus. The sequence continues at coordinate 194,240 of JAPDSC010104053.1, forward strand.
ACTCTCTAGTTTACAAGGAAAAAAAAAGTTGGAGCATAACTCCCTTGTTGTTGCTAATATTTTGGTTATAAGGAATTCTAATTATATAAAGCTTGTTCTTCTGATAGGCGCTTCTCAAGATGTTCATTCAGAACAAAACTATTTTGATTAATGTGAGAGCCTCCGCATGAGTTTCACCTTGAGTTCAGCCTTTCATGAAAGTCTTCAAGACCGAGATTATTATTTATAATCTTTTCCCTTAGGCTTTTTAACCAAATGCCCATTGCAAGTTTTAACTCCTGGATCAGTTTTCCTTTCTGCATCCAGGACAGCTTTCTTAATATTTATTTTATCTAGAGGCAGTCATGCTATTAATAGTTTCCTTATTTACTCCAGAAGTGCATGGAGTAGCGGTCATTTATACTTTTGTTGCAAAGATTTTTTCTATTCCCTGTTTTACTATGAGATTTCTTGTCTTGTAAAGATAGGTTTACCTCAGAGTTTTTTCCAGCATGAGTAGTAGCTTTAGTTTCTTGTAATGTTTTATTCATAGAATTAAGAATAGGATTTTTAGGAAGTACGAAATTCACAGCAGTATTGTTAGAGTTATTGAGTAAGGCAAGATACTCAAGCAAATCGCTTGGTATTAAAGGCCCCATCAAAGCATTATAACCGCAGTTCTATTCACCTTAGGCACGAGTCACATAACACAAAGGTTACTGGGAGTTGTTCGTAGCTTCTTACGAAGATGTCTTCTCAGAAAAAAGAAATAACTTTCGGCTACCCATTGCATGCCGACTTGGCTGTTAGCCGTTCAAGCCCCAAGAATTATATGCATATTTACACGCTAATCTCGAACTATGTCGAACATAATAACAACACGAAGGAATTTCCTTTTGAGCAAAATGGAAACTTTGAAATTTTGATTGACACACAAATTTGAGAGACAGCTAATAACTAAAAATTATTCTCCGTTATAATCTTTTGAATGCCATCAACTAAGATACTTAAAAGTAATTACTTAGAATAATAAAATACATTAATTGAAGAAGATAAGTCAATTATTCATTATACTTCCAAATATGTTTCCCAAATAATGCTTATGATCAGCGTAGTCGTAATTCATGAATAATGATGAAGTGTAGCGTAGCCTTCACATGATGAAGCGTAGTCGTAATTCGTTCTGGAGGATCAATTTTTCACCACTTCAGATATAACTTTGTCAATAAGAGGCAGATTTGAAGAAAGTTTGAGCTGCAAGTAAGAATAAAATACGCTCTGTATTTTGGTATATAGGGATATGTCAAAATATATTGCTTTTAATCATAGGAATACTTTTCATGTATTATATGCTGAAAAATTTTATTACTCAAAATTGTGGAAAAGAATGTGTGCATTGTAACAGTCTACAGTTAAATACAATATTGCTTATTATATTATTGATATAGTTATCTAGAGTTGACAAGGATGTTTATCGTTAAGATCTCATTCCATTTATCATATCAGATGCCATCATGATAATGAAGAATGCATTCAAGAAGCTTTGATTTTTCTAGATAACTCCGTATGTGGATATTAACACTTTACATTAAAATGTCTCACAATTTAAGACTTTCCTATGACAATTAAACACTCATTGTATTTGGCTTAAAATCTTGCTTGTAATTTTTTATGGTCAGAAAATGTATGCATTTTTGACACCAGTAAATGATATTTTCAGAAACAATGCTTTTTTAAATTAGGCATTAATTATTCCTTTAAAAAAACAAAATGCAAAATATGTTGTATTTTTAGTTTTTGATCGACAGATTTGTTATTCTATATAGAGGCAAATAATGATAGGTATAAAATTATTGCTCTAAGAACCATTGGTCATTTGAAAAATTTGTCAATGGAATAAAGTTTAAATCCTAAGGTGAAAGAATATATGTTATGATTCTACTGTTATACAAGAAGATCGAATAGAGCAAATAAATTTAATTTCGCCATTAGTGTGCTTTTAACAACTTCACCATTAGCAACTTTTTTCATGTTATAGTGATGATTTGGCATTGGGATAAGAGATCTGCGATATGAAACGGTTGATAGTCACAATACTTTCATAATACAGATAAGTCAGCTTTCCGAAAGATTATGTGTAAACCAGAGGTCGAAATGAGCATGTTATACCCTTCATTTTCCATATGATGACCTGAATATATGATAGTGATGATTTTTATTAATCTCACTCATGAACTTAACATTTCAAAGATATTTTAACGCTATTCTGGCATCATTTCAGTTAACCTTTAAGGTATCAATGGAAGGAAGATTTTCTATGGTATAAAAATTTAATATAACAATGGTTCTGTATTGTTGAACTGTTTCTAGGCTATCTAGGCCAACTTAACTTTTAGGCAATAAATAAAATTAAAAAAAAATGAATAATGATTTGATGTGCATTATTGTTATATTTCATTAAAAATATACAATTTATGCATCCTAAAAGAGACTGTATGAATTGAAGTTTAAATATTATGTTTGGATTACTTTTTGATTTCTTTAATGTAACACCTGTTTGGAATTGTAAATAACATAATTTATTTAGATAATAATATACAATAGATGCATTATGCATAGTTTGTTTTGTAAAAGAATTAGTCTTTAAACTATGAAAGATGAAGAATTATACCGGTAGGAATCCAATATAAATAGTTTGTTTAACACGTAAAGACATACAAGAAATAATTTTCTTCAAAATCTATCATCTTTAAAAAATTTGTCTATGATAAGTCCGATGGCGTAGGGGTAGCGTTTCGCGCTCACAACGCTCAGGCCTGAGGTTCAATCCACGGGCTGGAAAAGGTCAACCCAGCCTTTCATCCCTTCATTAAGTCAATAAAACTGAGTACAAAGCATGCTTGGGACACTAAACACTGAGGGTTTAGCTTTAGGCTGACCACCTAAGTGAGACATATACTTCTCACAATAGAACCCTCGATTAAGAAAGCAGATAGAGCACTGTAGGCCTTGGTCCCCAGATGGGGTTGTCGAACTACAGAGTTTAATTTAGTTTATAAAATTAATCTGTGATAAATGTGCTACTGTTCAAATTCATAGTGAGACAAGTTCAATATTTCTCAGAATACAATCTTATTTATTAATAATTCAAATATCTACTTTGTAGATTTTCATACTTTATAATCAGACACTATGCAAAGTTTTCATATCTGTTTAAAAGGAATTAAAATTTAAAAGGTTTCTCTAACGATAAATGATACAATAATTTCAAATAATTTTTACATATATGTAACATATTATCATATGTAACTTATTATCATATTATCATTTTTACATATATGAAACAAACATCATACAAAATGATTTAGATAATTCTAAAATTATTCACGCGTTCTTGTTTTATTATATATTTATAAATATATAAAATATAAGGAATACGATTTTTTTAGATATTCAGTTTTTCTATTTTGTATATTAATTTAAATGAGTTTAAATATTAATTTTTTTGCATAATTATAATGTTTAAAATTATTACATTTTTAAAGTCATTGGCGAAATTTATTAAATTCACTTTTCAAAGAGTTGTATAATAAATTGATTATAAATGAAATTATGCTTTGAAATTTTTAAGCGATAACTTTGAAATACTGCTATTGAAAACTACATGAAATATTTGTAGTTCATATATTTTAATAAAGAGAGAGATCTAATTTTATTAATAGTTTACTTTCATTTGCAGGCAGAAAATATTTCTGACTTATTAAAACCATTCGATTTATAGAGAGACGAATTGTAATAATACAACTCCACTTTAAATGAAGAAGAAAGAAAATTAAATGCATCTATACTTCCTCTTATAAATATTTCAATAAAAGAGAAGGACGAAGCATCACTTTCTCTAAAATGAAGATTGTCGTTTCTTGGTAACAAAGGAAGATACATTTCATGGCACCCAACTCTTTTATCAAATATATTCTTCATCTCATGTTTCTTCCATATACTGAGGAGGTATTATTTTCCTTCCACAACATTCTTTATCTCGAAATGATAAATCCAATCCAATTTCGTTCAAAATATATTGAGGGGGGGGGGAAGCATACCGGAAAGTGAAGCCTTTATGAAACCAGATCACAACCTAAAATCAAAATGAAATGAAGTTACCAAGAATCTTTCCTTCGTACTCTATGTTCCTGAAGGGGAGAACGAGGCGTGTACTGTCAAAGAGGAATTTTGAACCAAACTTCCATGAAAGGAGCGTTAATGAAGGTTTGGCGTGCCTTGTTTTTCCAAAGGCAACGACAGTCTTGATCGAAATTTTATCGGAGAATAAAAGGAATGAATGTTCAGTGGTCTGGAACAGACCAAAATGAAAGAATAATTTTGATGTCTCTCCATATTAAAAATTCATATGAACAATGCATTTTTTCTGATGGAATTCTGTTATGGAATATTTTAAATATATTTTTTCCAGTTGAAAATATTTTTTTTCTCCACAGCTTAACCTTCCTAAATAAATAAAAAGGCATATTTTCTTATTTGCATTTAGAAGAGAAGTTGATACTTTTTACAGGTTTTAAAAAATCAAGGTTATCATAAATTCAATATTTTTAAATTTCTTATAAAAATAATGATATAGAATAAATATATTATGTAATATGAAAAGAAAGTATTTCGTATATTCATTTGTCTTATTTTTTTAAAATATTTTGTTTGGAAAAAATTTGACTATACGGAAATACAAATAAAATTTTTTATTTCTTTTTATGATATTACTGAAATTTTAAGAAAAGAGTTAAAATTGAAAATTAGAATAAAAAATTGTTACAAGTTTAAGCAATTTTTAAATTATAAAAAGAAAGATATTGGTAAAAAGTTCGTAACTGAGTAATCATATAAGCGCAGAAAAGTTGGAACAAATTCAAACAGTGAAAAACATTAGTAATTCTTAAGCCATTACAAAGATCCAGCAATAAGCCAATTCAGTGATCTCTATAGTAAATAATGTAAAAATACATTTAAACTAACCCAATTTATTTCTCTGTCTACGAATTAAAATGTAAATACTAGGCTCATTTTAAGCTATGTTAATTACACACAATTTTAATTAAAATTATTTATGTAAATTTATTCATATTAAAAATTTAAAATAAAATGCTTACATATTTTTTTAACAAAGATATAATTTAAATGTGTGAATTCATAAAAAGAATAATGAAATAATTAGTTCTTGGATTAAGAAAGGTTTTTAATATTCTACTTATATATTTACATTTTTAAAATTGATATTTCAAGTTGGTTTTCTTATTTTTATATTTAAATCGACTCAATTATTAATATTGCTTCGCTTTGTATTTTTATGTTTTTAAATTCTCATAAAAATGTTGTTTTTAATTAAATATTTGGTTTATTTAATATATATATATATATATATATATATATATATATATATATATATATATATATATATATATATATATATATATATACTGGTGTACAATATTGAAGCAGCAGGAGTTTTTTCCCATAACTTCAAGAGAAATCATCTGAGAAACATGAAATGAAAGACAACATTTTGTGAGCAGAACACCTGTTCCTCAATCAGTATCTTTCGGTTGTTGGGTGATCCATGGAGTTCGTAATTGTGTCACAAGGGATTTCCCCACAACATCGCACACATATTCTATGCGATTCAAATCAGGGGAGCAAGCTGGCAAATCCAATCGAGTGATATCTTTCATTTCCTATTTTCCAGTGTTGATCTACATTGTATTCCATAAAATCGAGGTTAACTCCGAGGGAACTAACTTCGAAACAAATGCACATGTGCCAACTTACAATAGCGATCTCCGGTTACAGAACTTCTTAGAAAACGTTGAACTAAGGCCACTCATTGTATAATGCCTCTCCAGATGATAACTCAAAGATGACCTAACAATCTCTTTCCATGATATTATTGGGATGAAACTATGTTACAAATTGCCTTCAAATCATCTGGCGTTGTAATTCGTTTGTTGAGATGAAATGACTGTCATTCGTAAAGAAAACATGACTTCATTCAGGAGATGGCCAATTTTTGTGTTCCTCGCACCACTCTAAACTAGACACCAATGATTAACTTTCAAAGGGATGCAGAGTTAAGGACAGTAGATGAAAAGGCCATACTAATAAAGGTGTCTGAAGGTATAAGCACTAATTTTTTTATAACTTGAAATTCTTGATTACAAGAATTTCAATGATTCAAATTATATCAAGCATTTGAGTTCTGAAATTCTTATAACCAACTAGTTCAGATTTGCTCAGTTTTAATTTTTAAGATAAAATCCACATAAGGTATAAATTAAGAAATTGATTTTAAAATGTATAAGTCAATCCGGTTTAACGCCATAGATGTCACCTGTGGGAATGTTTCAAACTCTACTAGGAAGCCCTCTAAATAAGACGATTCTGGACATGAATGTTTTTCAGAAAACCATCGGTGAAAAATTCATAGAAAATGTATGATTTTGTTAGTACTTTTATCAAAATGTCTTCAAGACAATTTCAATCGGATTTCATAGAATGATCAATGTAAAGGAGATTTTCAGTAAAAGAAGTAAGATTTAATATTATCTCTTTGATTATAAAATAAGTTTACAAAGGTCAAGAAGATTTAAGTTACTCATTGATGAGATAATTTAGGTAGAGGACACTTCTAGCAGCTGAGGGAAAGAGCAGCTTTCATGATTATTAATAATCATTCTTATCTCAGAAATCAAAATCATTCTGGTAGAATTTATTTTAGTCACTGAGTACAAATTTCAATAATGAGATTCAAGTCATTATTTTTAAAATGTGCTTTTGTTTTACTAATATTTCTAATTTCTCTCATTTAAGCAAAGTGTTAAACGATTAAAATGTCAGTATGTTTAACGAAGAAACGAAAATGTTATCTATTTTAGAAATTTATTAATTAGTGGAATAATCAGATGAAAATAATCCTTAGTACATTTAACTCACTCCGGCGGCGTTTGAAGGAAGCAAAAATCCGCTACACTTAAATTTTTTCTCTCTTTTCTTGAATTAACTAAAATATTCTTGCCTGCTTTAAAATAATTACAACAAGTAAAATATGATGAATTAATTTAAAGACGTATACAACCACCCAACGATTGATTGAATTTTAAATATAATTTATATATATCACCGAACTCATAGTTCTTACCTCTCTTAGAATATATAAATAAGATTATTAGTCTGTGGAGATCTGTGGATCTAATTCACAAACTTTCTTTCTTAATAAAAATGTACCTGATGCCGATGCACCTGGCAGTTGTGATATAATTGTGAAAACTAAATAGCTGGAGATATTGCACCATTCCGTTATGAATGAAACTTTGATATCATGTGTGTTTAACATGTAAAAACATATAACTCTGTAATGGGATACTAATACAAAAAATAAATACAAACAACACAAAATATAAGAAAAACTTCATATGATAGTTCAACCAAAAACTTAGAACTATCATATGAAGAGTTTTCTTTCATTCGATGTTAGAGATATATGCTTCTTCTGAACATATTATCAAGTAATTTGAGATTAATAAAGAGCTGCCAAGAAATTATTAAGGATTAAAACGTATAAATATTGCAAAAGAAAATGGCTTTTACTTTTTTAATTATTGCAAAACTATGATAATAAACTGGTTTTTTAGTAAAATTGAAAAAAGGTTCTTTTATATAGAATACAAATGCATATAAAATTTGAATACTTTATTTCTTATTAGTCTCAAAGAATGATGAATTAGAATCAAAGCCTTGCTGGAAAAATAAGATAGAGCAGAAACGGTAATTTTTCCTTTATTAAACTAGATTTAAGTTAGAATTATTTCTATTTTGTTTTTAAGTTATTACATAATTATTCGCAATATCTATCAAAATAACAGATATCCTGTAAAAATTTAGTTTTAATTAACAAAATATAAATATGTTATGATTAAATATAGACCAAAATGTTTTGATAAAGCTTAAGATAAAGAAAAAAAATGCGTTAAGAAGATATATCTCATAATATGCTTTTACCGCCAAAACACGACAATTTTTTTGCTAAAAACAAATACGGTGACAGTTTAAATTTCTTTAACTCTGCAACATTAACAAATTTCAAGTTCTAAGAATTCTGTCAAATTTAGTAAATTTTCAACTGCGCTATGCAGCTGTTACCATGCCATGTGAATTCTAAAATAAAAAAAAAGATCGATGCACAAAAGTAATTTATTAGATTAATCGTTCACTGACAGTCGATTACAGAAGGTCTTTTAGTAATATAGTTAAGTTTCAAGACTAGGACCAGAAAACGATTTATTCCTTTTTTCCCAAATTTAAGACCACGCCGTTCACTAGGAAGATTGATTGTTTGAGTGAGAAATTGCATATTTCTTATGCATTTTGATGGAGGATGATTGAATTGGAATTTTCCCTTAGAGACTCTTTTTATTGTTTTCTAAAAGCGTTTAACGCCTTAATGCATTTTAAATAGATTTTGTGGCAGAGAAAATTATATGAATTTCGCAATCTATTTGAGTATTTAATGTTAGAAAGGAAAGTATAAAAATCCATTAATTATACATCAAACGAACCATAAGGAGAGTAAGAGCTACAAAGTAAAATTAATTTAGTGCTTAAAACAATGTTTGGTTCACAGTAATCAAGATTTAAGCTATGTTATTTTTTGATTATTGTTATTGAAATTTTATTTTATGAAAATGATCATGATTTCATGTTTACAATTTTTTCTTCTTTGAAAAATTCTTTTCTAAAAATAAAAAACAAAATTTTCTCTTCATAAGGCCCCTGATGCTCAAGCTTAAATGTTAATTGTTTGTGCTTAAGCAAAATATTGTGGTCATAAAACTTTAATAGAGTAATGACATTTACTTTACACAGTCATAATTATTAATAAAGTAAATTAACTGTAAAGAACTGATTTTTAGTAACTTTTGAAGGCAAATAGTTCAGTCTAAAATTCTACTGAAAAGTTCGTATTCAGCCAACTCAATAATTAATTTCAAAGAATTATTTGAAAAGGAAATATTTTCTTTTTCTGGTGCAGTTTAATTTAAAAAAAATAAATCACAGATAAATTTAAAGGAATAAAACCCTGCAACAGGTGCTTAAGTAAATCATTGGTTTGAAGCATTATTCATTCCAAGAAATGACAGTGGACTCTATGAATCTAGTTGTTAAAAAAATTAATATTATTTTAACAACTAGATTGAGAGAATTTTTAAAAGATGATGGATATGTAAAACCATTATATGGAAGATTTCTATAAATTGCTATACGCGTTTAAGAGAACATTTAATGAAGTGCTGTGTTCAAGGGTTGCAAGGAAGGAAACACTAAAAACTCTAAACTACCCACCTAAGCAGATATACGCACATAATGCAGGGATTCCTTACTAGACTTCCTAAGTTAAAAAAAATTATTAGGATCGAAGTCACAGCTGTCCACTTTGAAGATTATGGTCATATGTATAAAGAATGGTGATGCAATATTTGCATAAATTGATGATTATAATCTATTACTAATAAATGATCAATTTCATGACATATATAAAAAGAATTGATGTGTTTATAACCGATGCAGGCAAACAAAATTGTAAAACGAATTTTCTAAAAATCTGAAAGTAAACTGTGTTATTTTAATTAACCTCTTTCGATATTTAACCTGATAAAAACAATTTTAATATAAGAGGTTAATCATAAATGTTGAAGCATTTTAATTAGTGTTTACAAAATTTTTATTGATATTCATGTAAATTTATATAGAAATCTTAATTAAATAGAATGTAAAATAGTTTAAACAGTATTAACATTATACATACAAATTATCTATCTAATAATGGGATATTATTTATCCCATAAATCACTTGTAATGGATATTTATGTTTAAATTTCTCAGCTTTTGTACTTAGGTAATCTTGTCTGAAGATTTTCAGACTCACTTTTAGGCTTTTAACCAAAAAATAATACATTTTTCAGACCTAATATAGTACATATTTTTAAACTGAACATGGGTATATTGGGCAAAATCTTCTTTGATTGTTACAAAGTTCAAATAATACTATCTATATATATTTATCTACGTAGATATAGAACATATATATTTATCTACGTAGATAAATACGCATGTATAGGGGCGTGTGCACACGAACACACATACATTTAAATTTTAAATGATGCTTTGATGTTTTTAAACATTTTTTTGTTATAGTGAATGCATAACATATTATACACTTATAAAATTATAGTTACATTAGGAATATAAATTTACATTAGAAATAATCGATTAACAATAATAGGTAATAGAAAAATATTTTCAAATGTAAGAAATAGATTTGCAAAATACTTTATATATTATCATTTACAGCAAAATATGAAAATATTTCTCATCGGTATTATCCTTATTCTTAAGATGAATATTATAAGATAGAAAAAGATCATAAAAGTAAATTCAAATTTTACTTTTTAGCTTAACTTAATTAAGTACATTAAATTCATGAGTAAAATGAAGTAGATAGGAAAAATTCTTCAATTTCTAGAATATCGAATAGCAAGTCTAAAATGACAGTCAGAGATCTAAGAAGAATTCGGAAAACTAATGTTCCAATTGTGTCAAAAGAAGTTCTCATAAGTAAATGCACAACGCCTGTCAAAACAGTTGTAACATTTGCAGCGGAACTAATGGATTTGCTGAAGGCTGAGAACTTTAGTACAACTGCTCATCTACTTTTACTTTTCGTATTTTTCCTTTCCCATCGACTTGAATCTTGGAATATTTCAGATGAATCTGTCATCGGCTGGGAAAGCAAGTTAATTTGTTTTGGACGAATGTTTTGTTATTAATCAACTGGATGCTTTTAACTGTCAAAGTGAGCAAAGTATGTTTTATTTAGTGAATGAGGCGCATTCTTTCTCAGTGCATTAACAACATGCCAGACGTGTACTTTTGTATTCAGTGTTTTAAATTAAAGAAAGGATTTTGCTAATTTCTAATAATATAGTTAAGCTTGTTGTTAGCTAAGTAAAAATAACATCTTAAGATTTTATCTTAATATTTTCACATTTATAATTTTTACCTAAAGGGATATTCTTATGAATACTCAGTCACAGTTTGTATGACAGTAAAATAAATATTTTTGATTGAATGAGTAGTTCTTTTTATCGCGAGTGAAAAATTGCAATTGTGTTAAAAATGACAATTTTAGAATTACGTTTATATTTAATTAAGTCATTAAGTTATCCATATAAATAATCAAAGCACCGTGTATTAAAAAATTCATTTAAGAGTTTCTTATTCAGTTAAATGTTAAATTAAAAAATATATCGAATAAATTGGGAACAAACATTTTTATTTTTCAATACAAATCAATAATAGGGAATTTAAAATACAATTTTATTTGTATTCCATATTCTTTTAGTTTTACTTTTTTCATTATTTGTATTACGCTTTATTTATATCATTAATGAATTTTTGAATAAGCAGTTACATGAAGATGTTATCTAGGTATAAAAATATCTATATGTATCGTTACACTATAAACAAAAATATGAAAATAAATAAAGTAAAAAAAATGTTTTACGTGAAAGATTTTCCAGTTCAATTTTCTAATCTATCTTAGATTTATAAAATGTATTTAATAATATATAATTCTAGGGTTATATATTTCCATATTGGATTACATGCTTGAAAGAGTTTATGTAACACATTATTTAATATAAAAAATATAGTCTTATCATAAGTTTATATAAGATTTTTATATGTTCACTGCTTCATTTTACAAATATGTCATATTTTCTAACTGAATTTTAATAAATGCACAATTATATAAGCATATTTATCTAGCATATTTAAAGCACAATTATATCTAGGATAAGCTTAGTGTTGAAATTCTATGATGAGCGCATTCAGTAAGGCTTAACACTCTTTCGCTTTCATTATAAATGTAGTTTTTTTAATTTGCATTTTCAAGTACATTTCAATATTTGGTAAATCAAGTATTTGGCCATGAATCTCCAATCAATATTTTTTTCATGAATTATTGAAACATTTTTATAATTTAAAAAGATTGAAAGATATTGAAAAATAGTAAAAAATACAAAATGATTTGTGAAAAAAAAGTAGTAAAAATACTTCTTTTTGCATTTAAAGACAGCTGAATTTTGTTAAAAGTATTTTATCATAACTTTAAACTACGAATTTAAACATATTTTTAATAGTACAACTATGATTTAAATTTGTCAATTATAGTAATACTATAGCAACGTATCTTTTGAAACAAAATAAAGATTTAGAATATTATTCGAATACAATACTTTTATGAATTAGATAGTATAGACTATAGTCGGAGCATAATATAAAATATCTTTACTGAATTTGGCCAATGGGTCCTTAAGAAAACACAAGATTCTAAAGAAGTAACTGGTAACTCAAACACGCTAAGCTTCTTGAGGTCAGTAGCGGGAATTATGCTTAACAAAATTTTTGCACTTAGATAATTAACATGTTCATATTGGATACTGTGGATTGATTGCTTTCGACTTTTTATTTAAAATTCATCATATTTTCAGTGTTAAGTTTATAGGTGTAGTAGTAGTCATGTGGTGTCCTAAAATTTTATAATTTATCAAATTATAAACTTTTATGGATTATGAGGTATGTAAATTAATCAACTAGTGATTTGGCTGAGACCTCAGTAGGAACTGTCCATATCTACATTACATACTATCGATACTTACATCAATACAGAAATCATATATGTCCTATTTTATTTTAAGAACTAAATAAAATGTTTCTGCGCTTTGTTCTATGTTTCGTTTATCATTATTACTTTTAATATCATAGAAATAATTCGTTGACATATTGGCTTCAAATTATAAAGCAAAATTGAATACTAAAATATATCATAATAGTTATTTGGTGAAATACTGAAACATTCATAATAAATTTAGTTTTGTTCAACGGAATAATCCCTTAATATCTGCCCTTCCGTTTCTGTAACTTCAAAAATGAATAATTTATCAAACCTATTAATATGAGATAAACAATACACATGTCAAATGTTTCAAAATAATATTATACTTATTATAAATTTTCTATTGTTTGAATTGCATTTAATTTTGAAATGGCAAAACTTTTGCTCATATGGGTTTGCTCATTGGTCTATAATAAGAAGCTGAAGATGAAATTAGTAGACTATTGCTTTAGAAATGATCTTGTTACTCTCATTTAACAATAATACATAATAATTAATTTATACCATTGTAAAATTTCTACATACTAATCTAAATTTATTTTAAGAAATTTCTTGTCATTGAATATATTTTAAAATCCCTTATAGTACAAAAATATATTAACTAATCTATCATATTGAATTCAATGTATTTAAGCATGCAGTTATTTAAAATATAAGAACATATGCTTCTAACAAAATAAACAGCTTCATAAAATAAATAATTCAAATTTCAACTTTTTGAATTAAATTTTTTGTCTAAAGGAACTTAAGCACAATTATTTTCTTAAACGACTGAAATCTACTCCTTTTCCTTATTTAATTTCCTATCTTATAGGATTTGTTGTTAATCCCTTTAAAATAATCACTTCCTCTGTATGTTATGAGAGTGAAGATTGGTTGACTCGAGGAAGTCAGTCGTAATAAAAAGTTATAATATGAAATAAAAGACAATAATTAAATTACTTTTAATTTATAATTAATTTTCGTGAAAACCATTCTTTCTTATGTAAAAGAAATGGCCAATGAATAATCAGTATTTATGTTTATCGACCAAAATCTTTATGTTTAGACAGTTTTTAAAAGTGTTTAAGGCAAGAATGATAATTTATATACATTTATTTTATAAATGTAATTAATAAAAATTAATTTTTGTGTATTTTTCATTCAGTCGTTTTTTAATTTGTACTCATGATTAATTAACTCTTTATTGTTAAAACATAACATTAAAAATGGCTTAAGAGATTATGTTTTATTTTAAAAATAAATGATCTTTGGAATAATTTGCACACATTTTTTTATAATCTAAAAAATAATTTTTTTCTAACAAAAATAATCTTATTAAGTTTCTTTACATAGATTTATGTATACAAGATTTAGTCTTTAGTGTTAAAATAAAAGTAATCCAACTAAACAACCGAATATATTTTTTGAATAATGAATGCAATAAACATAAATTAACATTTTATGCAATTTATAAGCATTAATTTTACTGAAAAGGGGTAATGATTCAGAGTAGTTTTAGAAGTTTTAAATTTTTTCTACAAAGAGTGTAAGGTTTACAAGAGATCTCTTTTCTCACATATTTCGATAAATATATACTCTATAATCTCATACTTAACATCAATTTAACAATTCTGAAATTTAACGGTATTTAAATAGGTGATTTCTTGGAAAAATATCACTGTTCCCATGTCTGATGCTTATCAACCAAATTTTTCTCAATAAGTAAAACTAATTTTAATTAAAAATTAGTTTGATTGAAAGAAAAATAATTAATTTTTTAATAATTTTATAAATATTTATTTATATTCTAAGCAAATAATATAAATAACATTATAACTATTTCTTATTTTATTTATAAGAATTACAGTACAACAATAATTTAAAAAATAATTGTAAATTCATATTGAAAATAAATATTTATTTTAGAGGTTCATATATAAAACAGTTATAAAACACTAATATTAAAAATAACATTATTATGTTGAAGATATTTCTTCTTCTTAGAAAAATTTACAAATTTTATATATTTTGAACATAATACACTTTTATACTGGAGTAAAATGTTTTCTTTTTTTACTATATTCAATTTTAAATCTAAACAAAATATTCTTTTAAGTAAATCAAACTCTATATAAAAACTCTATTTGTAGGATTTTACTTTTGTTACTTAAGGCAGAGCATTATATTAAAATTTCAGTCGAATCTCTTGTTTCATATCCTGTTTTCATAACACTTATTTGATAAAATCTCTTTTGGAAATTTATTTTTCGTAATGCCTAAGAAAAATTTTATTTCTTGAAAATGAATCACGCATAACTCACCACGTATCTAAGTCATTTCTTGTTTTTTGGAATGATTTCATAGTTTTCAATGATTTTCATTTTATCACCTTAACAAATTCTGAAAATATATTTTAAATTAAAATTCATTCAAACAATTTAAAAAAGTAAAAGTTTGAATCTCTTCTTATCTGTACAAACTACAAAAATCTGAAACAAAAATGATAACCAAAATTCAGGTTAAAATTTTATATGCCTGTAATTGGCATAGGTAAAATATTTTTCAGATTTTTGTTATATAAACTAAATGAACTCTTGTAATGTTATATCATAAATTCATTTTAGAATAAAAATATTGTGCATAATTTTTGAATTTATATAATCAAAAATTAATTACTTTTTTTATAAACTCTTAAAAATAGAATATCAAAAATCTTATAGTAACATTAAAAACCAATGTATCTTAAATATAATAAAAAATTATTGCTTAATAAATTATTTAACAAGGAAATTACTCATTATCATTTTTATATAAATGAAGTTATATGCTTAAAAACAAAAATCTAAATTATCTACAAAATAAAATTATGTACAAGATATACGAGACACATTATTTAAGATGCAGCAAATGCGCATTATATTTATAAAGGTACCTGTATTTTTTAAAATTATTTTGAATCAAATTGGTTTTTCCATTGTTTAGAAGTAAATATTATTAATTATTGAATTAAAAGATATATTATTAATTATTGAATTAGATATTATTAATTATTGAATTAAAAGATATATTCCACATATGTTCCACACACATTTGCATAACCTATTTTATTAAAATAAACTAAAAATAAAATATTAATCATAAAACTATGAAATTAAAACAAAAATCACATAACCGAATTTGAAAACAATGTAAAGATTTTTAATATTGTGTTGCATTATTTCATTATATCTCTTAAAAGTTATTTATTTTTATTGTCTTTTGGAAGAAATAAATTATTTTTTGTAAAGTATTTTCTTAGTTTTCTTCATAATCTTCCAATGTCATTATGAGACACATGCACCGAATTATTAAGAAACTATAAATTTATCTTCTTGTA
This sequence comes from Latrodectus geometricus, assembly GCA_026290005.1. Lineage (NCBI taxonomy): Eukaryota > Metazoa > Arthropoda > Arachnida > Araneae > Theridiidae > Latrodectus > Latrodectus geometricus. The sequence continues at coordinate 210,373 of JAPDSC010104053.1, forward strand.
TTTATAACATAAATAAAACTTTGAATAATAATATATTTTACGTGAGCTAGATTTATATTGGGGAAAATGGCTTTTGCTTAATATTTATATGTACTGTTGCTGACTCCGGAAAACTAATAATATTTATGGGGGGAAATAATTAATTCACTAAATTTATTCAGAAATAAACGGCTTTTCTATGCTATGAAACATTATTTTTCTTCGAATTTTAGACGATGAATCACAGCGGTTAAGTTTAAAATGCTCACGGAATATATGCGTTTTTAAAATAACTAAGAGAGACGAGATCGTTACAACAGATTTCACTTTATACCATCTGGAACTCAGAAGAAATTAGTTATAGTGTTTCAAAATGTTGTATGCTTCTTCTTATTTTCTTTACATGTCATGCATATATGCTTTTAACTTTGGGTTTATAGTTACAAAAGCTGCAACTTGATTCTTTTTCAGTCTTTAAAGAGCTAAACTCTTTTGAGTAGCTTTGAATAAATACTTACTTTAACTTTGATGCATTATGCATTATTTATAATCGACAAATGTTGTGTAATCCTGCAGATTGATTACAGTAATGCTTAAATTTTGAATAAATTTATTCAATGTTATCCTTAATGTTATAACAGAAGTTACAACGTAATTGATTGAAGGAAAATAATTTTAAATGCTTGTGTAACAACTTTACATTTTAAAGTATTGTAAGTATATATATATTTTTCTCTTTTTTTGATCAAAGATTGTTCTTTCAAAATAGAGTCTAATTTTATTTATGCAGGGGATTTTTGAAAGATTCACGTATTTTTAAAATGTTATAGTACAACGAAATTCTAAGAATTGTCTACTACTAAGAATCAATCTACTTAGTAAGTTGTCACCTTACTAAATAGATTTCTCATTATTGTGACAAAATTGGAATTTGACTAAACTTTTTAATTAAAGTTTCTAGGGCTAGTGATTCATTTGTCAACTCAACATGGTAGGTTACAAAGATATACAAATGAGCAAAAATAGAAATAAGCAGTAAAAGTTTACTATTATTTGGAAAACATGCTTTTTATACGAAATAACAAAATATTCCATAATTTCTTTTCCATAAAATGTCTGCTTACTTTAAAATCTGAAAGAATTAATATACGTGGCTCCTTAATGAAATATTAAAGAGAACTTAAAAATTTTAAATATGCTTTTATAATGAGTGTTCAAGTTGCATCTGCTAACTTATTGTGCAATTTTTACTGTAAACTTATTTAGAATTGGCATTTTTTGTATGAATAATAGTGAAAAAGATAAATAATAAACATCGACTATTTGATTTTGAATTAAAATAAATAGAATGTTGATTGAAAAAATTAAAGTTATCAAATTATTGAATAATGATTGGTGCATTAATTAAAGATATTATATTATATTAGCTAAGAATTATATTAGCGTTTTTGCTATCGTTTCAGTTTTGTGTCATTAATGATATTAGATGTAATTGAAAGTAGGAAAAGGAAGTTGTTAATTTTTTTTAAAATTAAAAATAAACATAGCTTCCTTTTAGGTAATTTTTATTAAAAAAATCAAAATTTTGTACTGAATACAAGAAACTGCGTTCATATTTTTTTAAATTACACATTCTGCATCCTATTTTTAAATAATATAAAATTAATTTTTCAAAAATAAATGTGAACATAAATAAAAATAATGTACTTTTTAGACTTAATGAGAAATGTTAATGAATGTAACACTCCAAAATGTAATGACTTCAATTTTTATAGATATTTAAATTTTTTTTGTTGCTATACATAGAATAATTTATGATTTAATTTTTCAGGATTAATCATTTGTTGAATTCATTATATTTGTAGTTATAAATATTTTTTCCATCTATTTTATGGTTAATTACAAAGAATATTTTTTAAAAAAGAGGGAGAGAAATATTAAATGACAAATATGTTGTTTTGCATGAATGCAAAACCACTATTTACTATAATATTACATTGGTAAGGAAAAGTATTCTGGTTAGGTTTTTTTTTTATAGTAGAATATAATTTGCTTTTTGAGAATAAGCGCCTTAAAGAATAACTTAATTCATGAAAATAATTGAACAAAATTAATTTGTAATGGGTTAATTCTTATTAAATAAGTTGCATTGTTTTGCTGTTTGAAATCGTATTTTTTACATAGTAGATTTTTGCTTTTTTATTTCTTTAATCATCATACACATAGAAAGATAAAGCGGATAAATAAATATATATGAATATTTGTATAAGGATATTTTTTGCAGCCATGAAATATTATTATCAAAGAGACTAAATACAGTAACCTCTGATGGAGGGTGAAGCATACAATCTTTTGTTTTTTTGTTGACAATGTGCTTTGCTTTTTTCTGCCCTTTAACTAATCAGACATTATCTCAGATAATGGACTTATTATCCCAGATAATGGGCAATATTATCCAAGATAATGGACGAAAAGAAACCTATTGTATATGTGAGTTATTTAGTCATCACACGTACTGTGAAGTAAAATCAATGCTACAGTGAAATTTCCTAATAGCAAAGAAGGAAATAATCTTTATAGAAGTAAAAAAAACTTTTGTTAAAATCTTACTAAGTTTATCTTCAAATAATTTATTTACAGTTATAAAAGCTTAGAAATTTTTATGATTTATTTAAATTGAAATTTAATTAATGCTAAAAGACACATTCTACATAAAAAGTTAATTCATTTAAAGTAGAAGGATCTTATATAAAATTCTTTAAACATCGATTTTAGTTTGAAATGTTTTTAAATACGTGTAAAAATACTATGAAATGTTAGTTAAATATTACTTTAGAAGAAATGCTTTACAAAATGTTTCTTTAGTTCGAATTAAAAAAATAATTACATTATCTAGAATATTTTAATAATCACATAGAATTATTAAAAATTGTAGTATTAATAAAAATTTAATAATTTTATTTGTTTTAAATTGTGGCATATTTTGCAATATATCTGATTGTATGTGAAATATATCTGATGTATGTAAATTGTATTATTTATTTCAAATGCTTACACGTGAACTGAAATAATTAAACATGTTTTTCTCAAAGTTTGCAGAAAATTAAGTTGCATTTTTTTGTTTCGTATGTATTATTTGTTACATGACATCAATTATTTTTTCAATTTCTTAAAATTTTACACATTGTTCTTAACTCTAACTGAAGACCTATTTTACATGATTATTAAAAAAATCATCTCTTCCAATAGATATGTTTATTATACAAGTTAGTAGAATTAAAATAAATAGTAAAATAAAAACATCTAATCTAGAAAATGAAACGATACCATTTTCATAATTAAAAACTATCATTAAAAAAGCGTAATTTAATTTCATTTTTTTATTAATTTAAGAATATCAGCTGAATATTGGATGTTTTAAGCATCTACTAAGAAAAAATATAATTTTGAAATAATTTTTAATCGTTATTTCTTTCCTTCGTCGATATTTTCAATTTTTCAATTACATATAATCTGAAGTATCTAACTTAGTGTACAGAAGGAATCAGACAAGTAATTTTAAGATTTTTAAATAAAAATTAAAAATTGAAAAGTCATGTGAGATATAATTTTTATTAAAATAACTATCAGAGTAATTATATAAAAAAGGAAAATGTATACCTCAATACATCAAAATGCATCATGTAAGATTTCTTTGCTTCTTTCTTTTTGTTTTCTACAAATATGATATTCAAGTGAAAAGAAATATAAAAACATAAATAAAAAATGATATAAATAATTATATTTAACTATATTACAATTGTTTGAGTTGCAGATTTAATACCAATGATTATTACTTACTAATTGGTAATTTATATTGCATGAAGATTTAAAATATTTAAGAACTTTTAAACTAAGCCTAAAATTTTTCTTGCGAAAGTGAATAAGAGTAAACATAAATTATACAAAATATTTATTTCGAAATTTTTAAAACGTTGCAAAAATTTATTGCTTTTAAAGCATATTATTAATCAAAAATATTTGGAAATATTTTGGTATTAAAGATTTTCTTTCAGTTTCGTTCAATTAGCTTAAGCCTGTTTATGATTTATTATATTGCATTACATATTTATTCATTGACTTATTAAAATTGAAAATTTTGAAATTTATTCCAAAACATGTCGCATGTTTTATACAATTTAAATTTTTAAAATATTTTCTAGTATTTCCGAAATTAATTTTAAATAACTTTGTTGGACCTTTATTCTTTTAATGCTAAAATTTGATGAATTTAATTTAATTATGAATAATTATAAAGAAAAACTGAAGTAAAATGGGTGAAAAATTGCTTAAGAAATTGTATGTTGTAATAAAAGTTTCAAATGTAATTTATTCACCATGATATGAATACATGTGCTTTAATTTAAATAGAATATAAGCTAATAATTATGCATAATTTTAAAATGGAAAACTATAAAACTGATTATAACATAATAAATTTGTATCTAATTGTACAAACACACGCAACATGAGCACACACACATGCATACACAATTTTTTCTTTTACAGATTCCCTTTTATCTCATAAAAAAAAAATAAAATTAAAAAATAAAACAGATATCTCCAGATTTACTACTTATGTGTCTAAAATTGAGAAAAGCAAGACGAGAGCAGCTATTAAATTCATGTTTAGAATGTTGAAATTAATGTTTTATTCTTGATTAAGAACAAATTTTAAGCTAAAACTGTAGTCTTACAATTTGCCTATATGTTGTCCAAAAATATCGTTACACTTAACACGGCGATACTTTAATAAAAATTCATTTTTAAGATATTGGAAAGGAACATTTACTATATTTTTCTACTGCAGTGTTTCAATTACTGTAAATCTGAACATGTAGTTCATGCAAGATAGCAACAACACATTTTTCATTCAGTTAAGTAATTATATCTCTGCTACATGTTTTGAGACTTCATAAAGGGGCATTATTCTTTAACTTCAATCTTTATGGATCAAAAGTCTTTGAATTTCTCTCAAAAATGTTTTGAATAACTTTTGTGAAAAACTTGAAGGATATCCTAGAATGGATTTTTTCCTTAGGGCTGAGACTGTTAACATACAATGTTTTGACTTCATCATTATTAGAAAATGACATAACTTCATGTGTTGCAATTTCCCAAGTTGAGATTCTCGGTACGTTATAATAAGACTTAAAAGTTATCTCAAGACGTACAAGGCGTAACTTTGTGCAGTTCCTATAAAAATTATTCTCAGCCTTTTTTGACACTGAATTGTGGAGCGCAATTCGTATTATATAAATTTATATCAGTTAAATATATTTTTACTTCTATCACTTAATTAAAAATGTATTTATTATTATCCGCAAATTGTGTCATAATCTCAATTTGAGAAAAGTAATTTTTTTTATATTTTATAGGCTTTTTGTTCAATGAAATTCAGAGAAAGTAAGATTTATTTTTGTGGATATCCCTGATTAAACCAGGTTTTTATTGACACTTAACAGCACTTTTACTTTTTTGGCATATAATATCACACCTCTTTGCTTATGGAACACATTAATTATTTGCACATTAATTATTTTTATTTAAGAAAGAAACATGGATTTTATATAAATGGTAAGAAAAAGTATTAATAAAACTGCGCTTAAATCAGCATGAAAATGTTTCTACAGCAATATTTTTCAATAGAGAAATTTCCTCCAAGAGAAGCGTTTCTAGAAAAAGGAAAGATTTATAAAAACGTAACTGGTTAAAAGAATCCTTTGAAAATAAGGAAGACAATTTTAATGTTTAAATTTAAATATGTCTTGATATCTTATTTCCAAATTATCTGCTGTTAACGGAACTATTACATATGTTATGAAAAATGTTTTTTAAACAATAAATATTCTTTCCAGTTTGTAAAATTTTTTAATAAGACAAACTATTTTTCAAAAGTAAATAAATAATGAGTTTAAGAAAGTTCCTTTAAAATAGATTATGTTGAAAACTAAATTATTGAAGCAATTAATATAAAAATGAAGTAATAATAATGAAGAAATGATAAAAAAATATAGGTTTTGTTTATTGATAAATATAAAAAAAAACATACATTAAGCGCAATAGGAATTCGATAATAACACCAACATTAAGTAGTATATGATATGGTTTTATATGAAGAGTAAATATATTTTTAATGGAAATTAAATTTATCAAATAACACTAATTCAGAGGAAATTAAAAGGAATTAAAATAAAAATGAAGTAATTTTTCAGAAGAATTATCTCTTTTAAGAGAATTACACAATATAATTGAATTATATGTTACATGTAAAAATTTAAGGGAAAAGTTACTTCTGTATTTTGCAAGATATACTTAACATTGAACATCATAAGCGAACAAATAAAATATTTTTTTTTTATAATTCTGAGAAAATTATAGATGAATAATTCTTTTTATCAATATATATATATATATATATATATATATATATCTTTTACCAAACAATCGCACACCATTATTATATTATTTTCTCAAGAATCAAACTTTTATCAAACATCCGTGAGCCATTAATATTTTTTCCTAGATGCTTCTTAAAAACACACTGAATTATTACGTGAGAATAACATAGTCTTGACGTAAGGAAACTACATAAGGATTTAAGAAAAATGGAATTTTTAGAGCTGAATTTTTTGCAGGAAAAATATGTCATAAAATTGTTTTGGTATTCAAAAATGTTTCACAGAATTTGTATACCTTCAACGATCAGAAAAGAGTATTATTTTCTTGAGTAGCTGTTTATAAAAATCAAAGAAATATATATAATGTTTTTTTTTAATTCTTGTATCACATATATAGCTTTTTATATTTTCATACCTTTAATATTTTCTTAAAGGAACCTAAGTATTCCAAATTTGCTTTGAGACCATGAATTCCTCAGAATATTTACATGCTTCTATATTTTATTCAAATGACTGTTTTACTTTACGTCTCTTTTTTGCAGATAAAAATATCACGGTGCTTTGGTTTTATTCTTATTTATACTGGGAAATATTCAAGGAGAAATGATAGAATTCTGTTTTCTTTCATTCCGTCTTTAAAATGGCCTTATATAAGTATCACATTGGTCGGAATTTCACAAAAGATGAATTTTTCAACTTTGAATTGGAATATTTTAGACGTATTTCTATCGCTGTATATTGATTTGAGCTAGTATTTCCATTCATTTTTATTTCTGATCTAAAAGACATCAGAGAAATCTCAAAAAATCAATAGAAAGAAATTGTCTTGTAGCATTTGAAGTCGAATGTCACTAGGTGCTGTAACCTAGAAAACGTAAATTCGATTACAAGAAACCCAGTTCTACTTGTTATTCAATCAGAAAATAAAAATTTATTAGGAAAGGCTTTTTAAATTTAACAATTATATTTAATTAATCTATCATTTACACAATTTGTGTTATACATTATTACAAACATAAGGAGAAATTTAATTGTATTGAGTTTTTCTAACGCGGAATTTTATTTTGCTTAAGTTATATTCAAAATTATTTGTCATAAGTTAGAAACAGAAAATACAGAAAAAAAGACTCACCCATGAGAAGAGTTATCTCTATTTCTGGTTGCTTAATATTGGTGATAACGTAATGTGTAATAGTTCCGTTAACAGCAGATAATTTGGAAATAAGATATCAAGACATATTTAAATTTAAACATTAAAATTGTCTTCCTTATTTTCAAAGGATTCTTTTAACCAGTTACGTTTTTATAAATCTTTCCTTTTTCTAGAAACGCTTCTCTTGGAGGAAATTTCTCTATTGAAAAATATTGCTGTAGAAACATTTTCATGCTGATTTAAGCGCAGTTTTATTAATACTTTTTCTTACCATTTATATATTTATTCTTTAATCTTTTTGAAAAAAATGCCTTTTATCTTTTATTTGGAATCTTATCTTACTTAGAATTTTTGATAGAATATAGCTTCAGATCTTAATTTAAGATATAGTTTGTAAGCTTTCAAGGATAAGTCATTTTTCTGCCTCTTGTCTCTCGATTGTCCAGACTGAAATTCAAAAGATTAAACAATTGAAATTTTCAGACTACTCAGTTTTGGTGTGTAAATCTCTTTCAAACGAAGAGTACAATAAAGATAATTGAAGTATTTAATTTCTTCATTGTACTTTTCATTTAAATAGTAAACATTTGAAGGAATCAACTCATATTCATTTATCGCACAAACTTTTAATATTTCAGTCTTTTGAAAAGTTTCCATTTCTTTCTAAACATTTCTTTTCTGCTTTCTTTTTTGACGTATTCTTATTTTTGTGTTCTTTATTCTTTTAAAATGAATATTCGTAACAAAAACGAATAATTATTCCAGTTTTACGATCGTAAACGAATAATTATTCCAGTTATACGATGAATATTATTCAAAAATGAAAAGCAATTTAACTCCTGGAAAAACTTGCACTACACCATGATGTTTTAAAATGGATAATTCACATTATACATTGAATAAGTTACATACATGACAGGTCAACATTATTATTATAATTATTATTCAGAAATAGGATAGATTTTAATGTGGAATAATATGAATTTCTTTATCCTCTTTTAAATACAAAACCTTGCATCATACAAAATTTGATTCAGCACTATTTTGCTTTAACCTTATTCTTTTTATAAAGCTAGCGAACATCATACGTTTTCGGATGCTTAAATCAATTATTTACTTGATTCGATTTAACAAATAGTCTTTTTTTAACATATATTTAAAAAATATTTTTTAGAAAATGACTATTTATTATGTTGCATATTATATTCAGCTTAATTTATATGTGTTATAAAATTGATTCCTCTCATATCTTTGTGAGATTGAATTTTATGAAAAACATATATGAGGCATATTCTTATTGAACTTTTAAAAATGCCCTCTTTGTAGGGTAATAAGATTTTGTGTTTTCAATCATTCTGCAATACTAGAATATGGCGGTTACAGTTCTCTGCCTAGAAAAATGTTGAGGATAACTCCGATGAAATTAACACATATCGCTACTTTTTTGGCACTAATAATCTGTGGATGTGAGAAAATATTTTAAAGCAGATTTTGCTTCAATTCCATTCAATTAAAATTGAAAATATATAATTTATTTTCGCATTATAAATAATTAATATGAAATATATGATGATTGGGAATTGTATTTGCTATGTAAACACACACAAGAATAATATAATTTATACTATATAGGATAATGATGGTAGCTTTATAAAATATTTCTGGTACATTAGATTTATTTTTATTTTATACAAGTTATTTTCCGCTCAATCGCTATGATTGTAAATTTCTATATTAATCTCAACTGGAACATTATTTTTAATATTTTATAGAAAATATTTACATTTAATAGAAAATAAAATACAGAATAAAAAACTCTAAATTTGTTGTAGTATTTAAAGCGACGATGTAATTAGGAAATTTGTAATTATAATATAATCCTATACCTATTTACTGCAACTCCAGATTTAGTTTTTATATAAGGATTATATCAATTATTTCTATTATAAAAACGAGTACATTAGGTTTAATTTGGATTATTTTCTACTCAATGCTTATTTTTGGACACGAAGACTTAGTGTCTAAAAAAAAGCATTGAGATTATAAGACTAGAACTTATGATTTAAAATGGATTTCGAACCACTAAAAATACAAAGTCGAGAAGTGAACTGAAACCAAGAACCACACAAAAACAATAATATAATATAATATAATATAATATAATATAATATAATATAATATAATATAATATAATATAATATAATATAATATAATATAATATAATATAATATAGAGGTTAATAGATATTCGTTTACAAGCTCTGTTGTTAAAGGTAGGTATAAGAAATTTTTCAAAAAAAGTACACACTGTTGTTTTTTAGTATTAGTTTCATGTAAAAAGTGGATGAACTCTAAAAATACAAATATGTTTGCAACTTTTTTTCTTTCTCATTTTTTAGATATTAGGATTTAAGTAATGTAGTATTTTTGTATACATATGTAAAAGAATTAGTATGCAATCGTAGCGTAGATGTGACGAGATTTGTCTTAGTAAAATTGAATGAACATAAGAGAATTCCCAAGCAAGTATAACTATAATTAGTAAAATTTAAAATATATTTATGCATGTAAAATAAAATTTGAATACTGATATAGTTGTATTATCATATATTAGAAAATACTTTAGCATTATTGTAACAGTTTAGCTTTATCTAAAAATAATTTAATATATGTAATATGATTTATATAAAGCCTTTCCTAAAATTAAAAATTAAAAAAAATTATGATAACAAGCAAAATTAACTGCCTCAAATATAGATTTTACGTTTGCGCCCCTATTTCGTTTAATTTGAATGACATACGTATAAATGATGTATTTACAAAAGTAAATTTTTCAAAAAAAATGTTATTGACTGCGAAATGTAATTATGTTTATATTTGTTCTAGTTATTGCTTTATATTATTCTTATTTTATTGTGACTTAACACGCACTTACGTACATCCTTCGTTATAATTTTTAAATTTTCATCTTTGTAGGAAAAATAAAGAGGTCAATAATGATGAGGGATATTTATCATAATAATATCAATAGCTCCCTATTACTGAATTTTCGCAAGTGAATCTTAAAAAAGACATAAGGAAATGGATTTTGCTTAATTTGTTTCAGGAAAGTTTTTAAATTAATATATGCTGCAATATTGACAAAAGTGCTACTATATATAAACTCATTTCAGCATATTCAGATTAATATTTGTAACAAAATTACATATTTTTGCGAATTGTTATAAGGGGAATTTGGACTTAAATTAAAATTGTTATTAAAATTGTTAAATTATATGCTCTAAACAATTGCTCTTATACAATGAAAATAAATATTAATAACGTTGTGTAAGTTGATGCGTGTTCGAGCTATATAAGTAACTAATAAACTGTACTATACTAAGAAAATGTTAATATTATAACTTTAACCCTCACATATTATTATGTTTAAATTCTTAAAAAATTAATTATTTCTAGAAAGAAAAATACCAATAGTCATTACAAATAATTATAATTTAAGTAAATTGTAAGAGAATGTGGAATATTTCAATGAAAGTTTTAGGATTAATTTATTGGAAAAACAGTCATTAATTATTCAATTAATTACATGATTGTTTAACTATTTTTTTATTTTTCTCAAAGGAACGATATAAATATCAGAGAAAATCATTTGAGACTCATTTAGACTGTTTTCCAATTTCGTGGAAATAATTTAACAAAACTAACGTGTTGCATTTGGGTTATTAAAAACAGAATGCACCTCATTAAAAAAATTATTTTGAACAGAAATATTTTCTAGAATCTTATTTGCTTAGCTTAATTAGATCCTTAAAGATTGTATTGATTGCCATTTTTTTGTTGTTCTTTTCACTCAAATTACTTTTATATAATTATCGAAAATATTGGAAAATAATAAAACCACTAAAAGTCTTTGTTCAATGATAAGATATATATTTGATTTTTTCACGTAGAATAAATTATAAAAAAAGGTTTACATTATTATTTAATTTTAAGTTACAGATAGAAGTTAATTTAATCGCAATTTTGGAGTAGAATGGATTCCTAATCACTAAAAATACTGATGTTTGAGGAGAATATGTCAAACTCAAAAGTTGTTGAAATTAAATCCAGACCCATAACCACTCAACTGAAACTAATCAAAAATAAAAAAAATAGTAGAACAAAAGTTGAACTCAGTTGGTAAGTAATTTAAAAAAGTTTTAGAAATTGAATATTCAACATCTTACTTGAAATATAGAAACGTGTTCATGGAATTTAAAATTTTTGATAACAATAAATATTGTTTCCCTTAAATTAAAAAGATGTTACTTTATTATTCTCTTATAAATAACCTCTAATAATATAACAAAGAAATATTGCCAAAAGTGTTTTTCTTATGTACCAATGAATCTCTAAAAAATTTAAAGACATTATTTTTGATGACAGCAAGTTACTTTTGAGATATTATTTAAATGATAATTTTTCAATTTAGGACTTACCAATGTTTTTGAATGATATTATAGAAACTTTCATGGGAAAATCAGAATGTTACAAAATTCTATACAGTCTTAATATATATCATTCATTGGATTTTAAGCAATTAAATAAGTCATGTGGTTTAAATAGCAAAATTATTAATTGGTGAAAAATTTTATGATATCCAAAATGTAAATTCATGCCCTATAATATTCCAGCAGAATTTAGAGCTATTAAAAATTTATTTAATCAGTATTTAATTCAATTATATTTTTATACAAAAATAAATATGTAAATAACATTAATCACATAATCGAATAATTTTATAACACTCAGATTGTGATGAGCAAGAAATTTTTATCAATAAAAATAGTAATTGGAGATCACAAGTTCCTTAGAAATATTGAAACCAACATTTTCTGTACATGAAAAGTTTCTCTTAAATTTATGTGTCACAATGGGAGTCACCTTTAAATTACCTCAAAAATACATGTAAATTATTTTATAAAACTATGTAAAAATTACCGAAAATAACAATAGAGGAAATTGAAATATATTAATTCTAAGTCATTCAAAATGTAGTTTATACGGAAAAGTATCAAGTGCACATATTATTTTACAATAAATTATACATTAATGTTATAATAATGGAAAACAATCTGCATTTATAAAAAGATGAAGAGTAAGTTGTAAAATTATTTATTTTGCTAATTGATAATGTTTTTATAAAATACTTTATTCTACTTTTGTGCTTCTAATGTAAAATAATTCAATTCATGTGAATGGAGAATGTGAATAGAGTTTTACTTTGATAATACCCACTCTTTTAAGTTAATCTGAGATAATATTGTAATCTTAAGCTTACAACATATTGAAATGAATAGAGTAATAATTTATCAAGCTTTTTTCACAAAATGTATGAATATGTATATTATTGAACAATCACAACGTTTTATTATTTTTAGGTTGAAAAGAAATTCTTAATAAGAAAATGTAAATATATGGAGGAGTAAATATATTATCTTATTGAAATGTAAATATATTGTCTTATTTTGAAATCAGTATGAACATCAAAACATGTGCTAGAATAATGCTGAAAAATTATTTTAAAAAATTCATATAATTTTATTACTCCTACTTTTGCAATGGAATATTTAATTCATATTCTGAAAATGTGACTATATAAAAGAAGATTTAATATATTTTTAACTCGTTATAAATAACAAAATGCACAAATATTGAATGCAAATTAAATGTTTATTTTACTCAGAAAAAATTTAAGGAGTTTTTCATTACTAACAACAAAAAACTTTCGAGTTAAAGAAATCAAGCAAAGATAAATAAATAAATAAAACCCGCAATCTTTATTATTCCTAATTTTGACAATACAGATATATAATCATCAATGTATTAACATTTTACCATGTAGAATAAAAGAGTAAAATTTGGAAATTTAATAAATTAAAAGAATAAATGAAAAGAAACTTAAAAATTGATGAGATAAATGGTTCAAAAATATACAATATACATTTATATATTTTTGAACCATTATATATATATATATATATATATATATATATATATATATATATATTATTATTATTATTAATTGGCAAGAGGTTATAATAAATTCATGCTAAATTATATTCGAAACTGGATTTACTAAATGGAACAAGATTCTTTATTGCTGCTAGTGAGAATTAATTTAAAATATTATATGGGAATATATATTGCATTAAGTTAATTTTTAAAAATATAATACATTTATTTCAATTTAATAAGATAGTATATAAATGTTAAATTAATTTGCTTAAAAATTTATCAGTAAAATTTGAAAAACATTTAAGTGAATATTTATTCAATGTTACAATATTCATTTTTAAAATTAATTTGTTTCAATAAATAGTGGTATTAATGATCTTCATGAAAAATAAATCGTCTATTATTATACCAATTAATAACGTTTATTTATTATTTCTCTGCAATACGATTTTGAAAATTTCAAAACAGGAAAATTGAAAGTTATTAAATTAATTAATTTTCATTTTTTAAATTAAAGATAAGCTATAAGTCATTCATTTTTATATTTTCATAAACTGTTATTATTTAATAATATAAATAATTTTAAGAAAAAAATTATAGTTAATTTTAATAGCAAAAAAAAAACTTTACATTTGATTTAAAAAGATATCTGCTTAAGTCAAAATTTAATTCTGATATTAAATTTTGCTGAAAGATTTCTAAATAATGCAACATTTAATGCTCTGATCAGATATGGAAGCGTGAGGGAATATTTAGCAATGGGCAGTCAAAAGAGGAAAAAATTCTTTAATTAAAGTATACTATGCTCAAATGACACGTAATTCAAAAAAGATTCCACAAAGAATCGTATATCAATGAAGTAAAAGTCATATTCTTAGCGCCATGCACCTATATATTTAAAAAGAAACTAAAATGTTAAATTTGTAATAAAAGTAGTTGAAAACAATAAAATATTGTATAATGATTTTATGTTAGATTTCTTTATTAAAATAGTAAAGATTAATTCATTTTTACAATTTCCTAGTAAACTCATCTGGAGTTACAAATTACTTTCTCTAATGTTTAATCGTATTTTTACTAGCATCATGTGGATTTCTTGAACGTTCTTTTATGTTCATGAAAATACGTGTGATGCTATTAAATGACTATAAAATAATCTGTTTGGATTATTATTGCATAAAACTTTGTTCCAAAGCAATAATGCGTTATACGTGAGCTAGGCTTACGCAAAAGAACTTTTTTCCTTTTCATAAAATTGTGTGTCTTAGATAATCGAAAAAGAAAATTAAATAGAGGAAATAATTATATTTCGTTTAATTTATGGAAGCAGAATCTTTATTTTGCAATGAAAAATTATTTTTCTTTTAATTTTAAGTAAAGAATTACATTAAAAATTTTTTAATCTTAAGAGAATGTTTGCTCTTATAAAATAATGAGAAATTTATATTTATTTAAAGCAGCAGAGAATTAATATAATGGATTTTTGATGTAAAAGACAGCAGAGACCTTAAATTCATAAAATCTGAGGCATCATATTGAATTAATTGTAGTACAGTACAATGTTATTTACAATAGCTTTCCAATATTTCATTTACATGTCATGCACATATGTTTCAGATTGTTCTTATAATGACTATGCACTGAATTACTTAATAACATTTTCAGAGTTGCATTTTCTGAATTCTTCGGATGAAAAAAAGGAAATACATATTTTCCTTAAAAGAAAAAGTGCCATTACAGTACACAAAATTCACTAGAATCTACATATTGCGGTTTATGGTTGATTAATCGTAATGGTGATTAAAAATTTAATTTTCCAATTGCTCACAATTTAGAGTGGCTTAGGAAAATACATGCTAGCAAAATGAAATTAAATTCCAATACAATTTAAGAAAATGTCAGTATAAGCATATGCAAAATATATTGGAAAAAGAGGAGGAAACTTTAATAGTTGTTTCAACAACTGAATTCAAAAAATGAATTATTAGCAGCTCATTTAGCAAATTTCACAGCAAATGTAATTATACAAAGTGATTGATAAAAAAGTTGAACTTTACCTTATGAAACAGATATTAATATAGTTACGAAATCTAAAACACAGATGGAATATTTAAAACATTATTAGAATATGTTTTTAAACACATTTTTATACACAGATTTATCTTAAAGAGTAAACTGTATATATATTTTAACAAGAAAAATAATGTATACATATTTAACAAGAAAAGGAAATTTTCCTATGCAGTTTCTTACAAATCTGAAGATTGTTTTTAATTTCTCGGGATTATTCATGGCTATAATTAAGATAACTAAAAAAATTCGTTTATAAAATATTGTTTACATACACTGCTTAAGTTAATATAGATTCCAAATCTTTCAATATGTAATGTTGAAACTCCATGTTAAAAAATGATACAAGACACAATAAAAATAAAAGTTATACAAAAAGAACTGTTTCTTTTAAATATTTTAAATAATTTACTGATAGAGGGTTGTATTCAAATAATATAATTTTATTAAATATTTTTCTAAAAATAGAAATGTATTTTGGAAATGAAAAATAATAAGATCTCAACAATATTTTCTCTCATTTTAAATTCCTAAATGAATTTTGTTCCTTCAAAATAATTTATATTACTTAAGAAATTGAATCTTAATTTCAAGATATTAAAAATTCATATTTTTAGAAAAACAATAATAATTTGAAATATATATATATTAATATTGCAATTATTACTTTTTTTAATATTTCAGAGTAAGAATGTGAAGACACAGTTTCAAAAATATTTATGCATCAGGAAAATTCAATCCACTTGATTTAAATAAAATTAAGAAGCAATTAATATCTTTTAAAATGTAAAGACTTAAAACTCTTATAAAATAAGAATTAAAATATAAAACAACTAGAAAATTACAAATCAAAAAAGATTTGCAGAAAATTAGGAAAAATGTTTCTACGTAGAGCAAATTCATCATTTGAATTTCAAGAGAAAATATTCAAAGGAGTTGAAAAGTTTACATAAAAATAAAAATTAAAAATTGAAAAAATAAGGTTAAAATAAAAACATATTATTTTTCATCATTAAAATTTAAGACACGGGAAAGTTAAATCGAATTGCACAAAATTTATGATTTGATTGATTATATGCAATGTAATATGTGTATAATCAATCTAAATATATTTCAAATTACTCACAATCCCTCTGATATATTTACAACTCAATATTTGAAAGCAGAGCTTGCCCATGTTAAAAATTTAACTAATTTCCAACATTTTAATCTATATGATATATTATATACTGTTTTCATTGTATAATAATTTAAATTTTTTCTTTTCATTTCTTTGTTAATTTAAATATTAAAAATGTTTACCAAGCTAGCTGTGATCTAATATTTATTTTATACTCTATAGCTTTTAATTTTATATTATTGCTATTTATTTTACAATATTTATATTATATTACAACATATCAAAGAAGTAAATACAAGTAAAGAAGTATAACTGCAAGATGTATAAATTTATAAAGAATTTGTACATCTTGTAAATAATTTTTTGTAAAGGATGTAAATTAATGTCTTGTCATTATATATTTCTTGACATAGATATGTAATACTGTAATATGTTCTCGCTTTTTATTATTATCTGAAAATAATAGCTATAAGATTTTAGAGATACTTTTTTAAATTTGTAACAATGTCTTACTGTTCACTGTATCGGTCTAAATATTCTTATGCAAAAGGGTTCAGTTCTAATGATATTCTTAGTGCTTAATATATTTGTGCGACACAAATTTTAAACTTACATTGCCTAAAATTCTTCATTTTGAAATAAAATACAAAAAAGTGATATATATATATATATATATATATATATATATATATATATATATATATATATATATATATATATATATATTACAATTTACAAATAGATAATACAACTTTTATTTATTACATTACATACCAGCTTTGAAAAAGTAAAATCTTATTTTATAATTAGTTGTAACATTTCCATATCAATTGAACTTTATATCAATTGATATGGAGTTATCAATTGATAATAATTTCAAAAGTAATATTTTCTGATCTATTATATCATAGGTTCAGTTTAGTGTAAAAAAAAATTTGCAGATTTTTAAAACTATTTAAATATTGTGATAGATACATGATTAGTTGAGCACCACAATACAAATTTACAATTAGTATTCACAGATAGTAAATACCTGGTTTCTTATTTCACTTTCAGAATCCTCAACACGTGGAACTGTTTGAAGGAAAATATTATCAGCAAATATCTTTGGTATAAATTGTATTTATTATATTTGCAAAATATAATAAACATAACTTACATCAAACAAATACATGTAAAAATATACATAAAATATGTTTATAAAGAAATTTCTATCTCTTTGAAATGTCAAATTCTTATCCTTTGTTAATAAAATTTATGGTGGTTGAATGTTTTATTAAAAATGTCACACATTCTTAATTTATATGTTTAATTTTAAATTGTAAAATAATCTCAAAACTATATCAATTTCTTATTAGGTTTACAATTCAAAAGTTTATTAGAAAATAAGTACAGCTCTTCAGCATGGAAACCAGGTATAAAAAATTCGAATATAAGGCTCAATTTTAAAACAGTTAATTTTATCAAGAAAATTGACATGAAAATCATTTTATGGTTAATAAAATATCCTATATATTTATGACAAAAGAGTTTTTAGTAGTACTTATACATGTAATGAGGAAGGTATTAATTTGTTTTTTTTTTTATCATATACATAGATGTTTCTAATTATATCTGTATTCAGATAATTTTGATGGTCATTTATTTTGTGTTGTATTTAATTTTGTGCATTTATTAGGTAAGAAAAATTCAAGAAATATAGATTATATATGTGATAATAACTTAAAAAATTAGATAGAATTATTAACAAAGAATTTTAGCAATGCAAATAGAAGAAATAAAAAAGAACTCATCGATGGATTGGCTTACAAAAATTCTTATATTTCTAAATTTATGAATGTATTCTCTCGCAATAAATTTTTGAGATGAATAAAGTAAATCTATTCATCAAGTTATCAGCAAAGGGCTCACCCGTTTAGGGATGGGATGCCACTCTTCAAAATGAAATGTTCCGTGTTCGATACCAGCCACTGTGTAAAACAACATATATTTCGTTTCTGCCTTAATGCATGCACGCTTATCAAGGAGGGTACTCCGGAGTCATCCAGATTTCCTGTATTTAAGAATGTCATCCTGGAAGGCAACTGCGTAGCAAAAGTTTAAGTACATAACAACAATGTAATCCAGTTAAAAACTATAGGCAAAAAATATTCGCGTATTATTAGAATTTTATGTTCATTGCGTGCTTATATAATTTAAATACTGATTTTAATATCTAAATTTATTTATTACTAGCTGTACCCGTTCACATGTTGCTGTGATTCAATAAAAAGGCAGTTTTGATACCTCAAACATAATTTATTAATGATCAAATGTATAAAATACATCAAAATGAAAACTGACAATAAAATTATTCCTACATATGTGTCATTTGTAAACAACATATGTACAAAACATAGATATGCATAGTTGACAGTAGAATAAACATGCTTCTTCACTTGTGATATTAAACAATATTGAAAACGAATTTCAATTGAACAGTAATTTTGCAATTATTAAATATCATCAGGAAATGAATGACATTTGTTTACTGATGGTGAATTTTTATCTTAGTAGTGTTTGTAAATATACAACATTTTTGTTTTTCTATCTGGCGCAAGAACAAATAAGTTTGATGGTTTTCCAACACGTGAACACCAAACGTCCATGTCAGAAGCGTGGATTTATCAAATTTAATCCACATACGTGCAATGATAGTCCCTATGCTTTGTCAATGGTCATTCCAAAGTCTAGTCGTAGAGGAAACCGTAGACGTTTGAATTCAAATGGAGTATCTGTTGGTATCATGGGAATGCGTGGTAGTTGTACATATTCCCATCGGTATTTTCCATTTAAAATGGTTGCTTCAATTATGTTATTTATTAATTTTTTTTTACTGATAGCCTAGTCCCAATGCATAGTCGTGGGGGATTTATATTTTGTAGAAGGGTGATTGGGAAATCAACTTTCAAACATAAAATATGGGGTGGCCTTCCTGGTAGATTCAATGAATTTAAAAATTCTATTGGATAATTAACTGATTCATCGGGATTGACAACAGTATCTATGGATTTACATGTAGGTTTTTAATCAGATATTTTATTTTGAATTGTGCAGTTTATTGAATTCACATCAATGTGTTTGGCTGCCAATATAGCAAGTTCATTAACCCATTTATTATAATTATAATTCTGCGATAAATTTGGAAATACTTTGTCATTCAAATCATCAGGGGATTTTTCAATGCTACAAAAATTTCCTGGTAATCTAATAGAGTTTGTTTATTCGTCCATTTCCATTTTACCATCCCCAATAATAGTTTTGCAAATCATTCATAAGATTCATCTTGTTGTGATTGAACACGCATATTGGTCTTTAAGGATATTTTTTCCACTTACCGCCATAACATTAATGATTTGAGACATGCATTCAATTCATGTGCACGTGTAGAACGTGGAATAACTGGTAGAATTTGTCGAAAATCACCAGCTAGCAAAATCAGTGCACCACCATAAAGCTGTTAATTTCCTCTCAAATCTTTTAATCTGCGATTGAGTGCTTCCAATAATTTCTTGTGCCATGGTGCATCCATCCCCTATTATAAGCTGACATGATCTTAGTATTTTTCATGTCCCAGAATATTTGATGATATTACATGTTGGAGCTTTATTTACCACGATATTTAATAAAAATTTCAATTCCGAATGTGCTGTTCGACCACCGTCAAAAAGAGTTGCTGCAATACCAGATGATGCAATAGCAAGTGCAATATTATTTTGTGATTTTATAGTTACCAAAATAATTGAAATGAGAAAAGTTTTGCCAATGTCTCCAGCTGCATCTAAGAAATATAAACTACAACTCTTGTTAGATATCACATTTATAACTGTGTCATATGCTGTTCTTGTTCTAATACCAATTTCGGCAGATTAATTCGAACTAATGATTGTATTCATTTACATCGAAGTGTGTTTTTCACTGTTTATGACTATCGAAAATGTCATTACCAGATATATTTGGAGCTATTATTCTCAATTCCGCTAGCGATTTGTTGGTTACGGTCAAAGATATATCCTCAATTAAAATCAACGCTTCATTGTATAAATTTGATGTAAATTGAATTTTGGGATTAGGATTTATTTTACGCATGCGATGCAAAATGTCTTCCTTCATATATTCTTTATACTTTTCCCAAAGATCCTTTGATTAGCCGAAAAACATGTAGTTAGTATGATGGAAAATAGTGTATGTATCTGATGTGGTTGAACTATATTAGAAACATCAGCGAGTGAAATATTCCAATGAGGATCGTTTTCTAAGAGACTTTATTTCTGGTGAGCCTCACGGAATGTAGCACACACATAGCCATTGACTGTGTCTAATTCTTGGAAAGATGTTGGTCCACGATCATTGATTAATGATAACGAACATGCATGATGTCTTGGGCTGCCTGCAAATGTGGATGGTAAAATGACCATTTTTCCCAATTCATTGAGAATGCCATCATTTACAACTGCTTCACGTAAATAGATATACTCTTCAGAACTCAATTTGACTTGATTTAGTTGTATACAAAGGAGTCCTTTCTATTTTCACTTTCTATTTTTGCATACATGTCAACAACATATTGACGAAATAATTGTTTACATTTCAATACATGACTATCAAATTATCGTTTGATAGGCATGATAATTCATAGCATTGACCTTTTTGTTAATGTTCACATTAGTTGTAGGATTTCTCATATTAATATTAAAATGATATCCATTCTCTCCTTACCAAACAGAATGTGATATTGCAATGTATCATATGAACGATGTGATTCTAATACTTGTTGGACATCACCATTTCTACCGTGAAGAATTATATCGCGAGCATTAAATTCATCACCAACTATGACGATTACCACTTCATCTATTGTTGGTGTATTGACTTGTCTTTAATGTTTACCAATAGCTGTTTTATCTGCCTTTATTATTTCTTTGTAATCGTCAGATGACATTTGCTCAATTTAGGTTTTAAATAATTTAATTAATTCATAATGCTGTTCAAAGAAATTATGCAATTCAGTGACGAGCTCTCATTTAGTACTCATATTCAGTTGACACCATCTGTTGATTTATTGGTCAGTATTTCCCATAAACTTTATCTGAAAATATTGGTGATCAGCATTTGGCAAGGATAGTGGTGATCTTCTGTATGGTGATAAATTTGGTCTTGGACTTCAAATGTTGGCATATAATTTGCGCTAACGATATTCGTTGCTCTGAACGATGTCATTTATCCAAATGGCAGAATTCAAAAATTTTTTATTCAAACAGAAATTGAAAAAATATAAATAGAACGATTCAACATTTTACTCACCTAATGATTTATGTTTTTATTTTTATTGCAACTGTTATTATATGGGAATGTTATTTCTTCCATTTTAATTTGTTTTATAAAAGTAAATTCTATCAGTAAATTTCATGGGTAAAAATTTAATTTTTCAATTTATCTTTGGTACACTTTTAACAAATATTAATTAAACGTTATTTTGATATTTTTGGGATATTTATTCGAAAACCCAACTCTGATTTTAAAAAAAAATTCCAAAAACCTTCCTTGGGATTTATCTAGTTATTTCCCAAATTTTCACGTCGATTGGATGCATAGTTTTTGAATCAATCGAGTACACACAGACAGACACACATTCATTGCTCTTGCGATCAGAGCAATAAACACATAATTCAATAGAAAGGTCATGCATATGCAAATATCAGTGGCAAAACGTCAGAGGTGACGTGAGCGTATGAAAAACACGTGCGCTCCGGCGTGCGCAGTTCAAGCCTACTATAAGAGGAAGGACGGAGGAGCAATTAAAGACTTTCGTTTCAAGTGCAAGTGAGTGTGTCAGTGTAATATGGCTTGAAAAAATCAGCTGGACGACTTCACACGTGGAGGAGTGATTGGAAACTGGAGGAGGGGTGTAGTGTGACCAGTGTAGCTGAAGAATTCGGAATCAACAAAAATGTCGTTTCGCGGACTTGGAAAGCCTTCAGAACCACAGGTACAGCTGTTCGAAAGGTTGATGGTTGCCGCCTCAGGAAAACAACTGCAGTGATTCCATACTGTATGCATGGTATTCATTTTTGTGCAACTATGCTTTCACCATCCTGTAAGTACAAAATAATGTGTCTCATATCTGAACTTCATGTCCTTCAGATGGTTTCTCGCGGAGTTATGGCAGAAAATCCACCTGTTGTTTAAGTTTTGCACATCAGTGTATGTATGTATATATATAACAATCGTTTAAACTATATACAGGGTGATTCAGCTCGTCGGTGACAAACTTTGAGGATCGATAGAGCACACCTAGACGAATATGGTAGGCGCCCTGACGCGATGGTAAGGCGCTAGGCGCTTTTGAAAATTTGGGTGCCGAAATTCGAAACGTCATAAAAACTAGGTAAATGGTTAGATTTTCTTGCCTTTGCGGCGAAATGATTTTGTTTATTTAGACTTTCTTCAGTACCAATTTGATAAGCGTATCTCTTAAAACATTGATAGGGGGCGCTGTAGACTTTGGAGAGCTAGACAACAACTTTAAGCTCGTTATTTTGATAATTTAACACCTGCTCGCCAAAGTTTATTAATTTAAAATCTTAAATTTTGAACCCAAAAGTAGAACCCTGCAAAAAGCGTAAGAGCCGGAATAAATTATCGAAGTACAGGGTGATTGAAACTCGAAGGCTACTAAGAGATAAACAAACAGATTTCTTGACTTATGGCTTGCATTTTCATGATTCTGTTTGCTGAGGCTTTCTGAAACTCAGTTGAACGGTACAAAAGAAACACCGATAGGGGGCGCATTGGGCAAAAAAACATAATTCGTTGACATTTCGGACGCTAACAGGAAACGGGACGCTACGATCAGTTAGGAACAAAACAAGAGAGTAATTTACTTATCATAAGAAGCTATTAAAACTGCAGTTTTATTTATTTTTTATTTATTTTATTTTTTATTTTATTTAAACAAACCTAGCTGGTTTTAATCATGCACAATGCGCGCAATAAAATTTACATAAGGTGCTTTTTGCTGATTTATGCAAAATATATCGTACCATATCGATATGCAAAAGATACGTAATGCGTAAACGACAACGCGAAATGACGTAGTTGCATGCGCAGACACATCTTTTGGACTTGCGGTTCCTACTTAAGCTTCGGGTTGCTTGTCTGCAGATCGGTAGTAGGATGGAACGGTAAACAAACTCTGAATTGGCTGACATGCATTTGGCGTATGGCGCTGCTGGTTGTAATGGACGAGCCGCTCAGTGGTTGTACGCTGAACGTTACCCCAACAGGCAAATCCCCTGCCATGCCTTCTTCGCTCGATTACACCAGAGGTTGTCGGAGACGGGATCTTTCGACGGAGGCAGGCCTGAACGGGAGCGATCAGTGAGCACCCCCAACAACGAAGAGGCTGTGTTTAACCTGGTTGAGGACAACCCAGGTCTTAGCACGAGAGATATCGCCAGATATGTTGGCATTTCGCAAGCAACTTCGTGGTGCATCTTACGTTCCCGGAATCTGCACCCCTACCACATCCAGAGTGTGCAGTTGCTCGGAGAGCAGGATTTTGGCCCTCTAGTGGAATTCTCAAGATGGTACTTGGCGATGAGAGCCAGGGATCCCCGTTTTGTAGACAGCATTTAGTTTATGGACGAGTCCACCTTCAGCCGGGAGGGAGTGTTGAACGCCCACAACAGTCATGTGTGGTGTGATGAAAATTCACATGAAACCAAAAGCCGAGCAGCCCAGGATCGTTTCTCACGGCTGACAGGTGGAAATTACCTGATTTTCCTGGATCAAGTTCTGCCGCAGCTTCTGGAGGAGGCGCACGTACCCGAAGGTTTGCGTCGCCAGATGTGGTTCCAGCACGATGGAGCTCCGGCCCATTACAGGAACGACGTGCGTCTCCATCTAAACGCAAGGTATGGCCAGCGGTGGATTGGGCGTGGGGGTCCAGTTAACTGGCCTGCCCGATCTCCAGACCTCACCTGCTTGGATTTTTTCCTTTGGGGTTACCTGAAGGCCCAAGTCTACCATACACCTGTCAGCAGTGCTGAAGAACTTGTGGCGCGCATTGTGGCAGCTGCAGGGGAGATCAGAGATACTCCTGGCATTGTTGGAAACACACACTCCTCAATGCGACGGAGGTGCGAAGCCTGCATCATGGCCCAAGGTCGAAATTTCGAGCATCTTCCTTAGTGTTATTTTTTGTAAATAAATTTCCAGTATCATTGATGTTTTTGGTCAAAATTTATTCAGAAGTGTTGAGCAGAGGTAGAAAATGTGTTTTCATTATTACTAACTGATCGTAGCGCCCCATTCTCAGTTAGTGGCCGAAATGTCAATGAATTAAGTTTTTTGCCCAAAGCGCTCCCTGTCGGTTTTTCTTTTTGTACCGTTCGACTGAGTTTCAGAGAGCCCCAGCAAACAGAATCATGAAAATGCATGCCATAAGTCAAGAAATCTGTTTATTTATCTCTTAGTAACCTAAGAGTTTCAACCACCCTGTACTTCGATAATTTATTCCGGCTCTTACGCTTTTTGCAGGGTTCTACTTTTGGGTTCAAAATTTAAGTTAGAGTATAAACTTTGGCGAGCATGTGTTAAATTATCAAAATAACGAGCTTAAAGTTGTTGTCTAGCTCACCAAAGTCTACAGCGCCCTCTATTAGTGTTTTAAGAGATACGCTTATCAAATTGGTACTGAAGAAAGTCTAAATAAACAGAATCATTTCGCCGCAAAGGCAAGAAAATCTAACCATTTACCTAGTTTTTATGACGTTTCGAAATTTCGGCACCCAAATTTTCAAAAGCGCCTAGCGCCTTACCATCGCGTCAGGGACCCTACATTCCCTATTCAAAAATGTTCGTCTAGGTGTGCTCTATCGATCCTCAAAGTTTGTCACCGACGAGCTGAATCACCCTGTATATATCACTTAAACTTTTTTACTTGTCTGAATAATTTAAAATTTAAAAAAAGATATCAAATTAATTTTAATACAGATTCCAGAAATAAGTATTAGCTAAATTTTTAATTTATATGTATTTTAAACTTATCTTAAAGTTACATAAATATTGCTAATAACTTAATAATTTTAAACGTTAAACACTATGGTTGTATGATTTATTTTATTATTTTTGTCTCAAAGATTTATCATCTAGATTTTACTGTATCCAATACAATACATAAGTTTATTTTAGTACTAATAATTATTCTATATTAAGCATATTATTAAAAATAAATTTCATATTGAATAACTATGACAATTTGTTGTAAGGAAGAAAATATATCAACGTTAGCTTAAATCTAGTTTAAATTATTATTTTTTTTTACCAATACATGTACTTGCCTGATTATTTATTAATATTTTATGTTTCTATTTGTACTTCTCGTAGTTATTTTACATAAAATTTCCTGATTTATACATATATTACTATAATTGTTTAATTCATACACACTAATTAAAATATGTATACATTCTCTAAAAATGTAGATAAAATGAACTAAAGCTAAGAAAAAAATTACTTATATTTGATTCTATTTATTCCAATGAAAATAAAATTGTTTTTTTTTGAAAATTATATTCATTATGCTTTATTAATGCATATTACATCTCTTATCAAATTACAATTTAAACAATTTATAATTTCCATTCTAAAGTTAATTTATGAAACTCTCATTGTAAATTGTAAATTGTTTAATTTACGAATTAAATGTGCACATTTTAAAATTATGAAGAATTTATGAATAAACATTTGAAGGAAAGTTTAATATTTAAAACTATTTTACGTTTGAAATATTGCTAAAATAAATGGTTCGTTCTGAAAAGTTTTCGTTCTGCTTCTACTCAAACAGAAACTTATGGTACTGGAAATCTATCATATGGAAATTTTTTCTACGGTGCTTTTGTTTTCTGTCCGACCATTTGTTACCTTTATTTACGTTTTATGGCATAACTGGATGTCCTTGAAGTTATTGCCCATCATTCGACAATTTATCTTTTCTAAGCTTTTAAGAGTTTTATCAAACTCGTAAATATTAAACGCGGAATTTCGAAAGATTTCTTGCTGCTTAGAAGTTTTCTGGATGATTTGTTTAAAGATATATTTTCGTATTCATTATGAGAAACGAAAATAATGATAGCGTGTAAATGTTACCATTTATTTAAAGAAACCATTAGAGAAAAATAATGTGATTCATTGCAGAAGAAATGGGGGATTATTTGTATTTAATTTTGCATTAAAATAAAAAATCTGTTTCGTAGAATTGCTTTTAATTATAGAAAAAGGAATTGTTTAATTTGTAGAAGCTAAATTTCTGTACTTAATTTGTAGATAATTAACGGATAGGGATTTTTCTCCTATATATATATAAAAGCAAAAAATTAGAAATCAAATATTGTCAAATTTTCAGCTTTTTCTTAGTTCGTCATATTTTAGTTCGATATTTTTAAATGAAATCGTGGCTTTATTTGAAGATTAATATAAGATGTTGGAGTAAAAGTTATATATTTGTGATAACTATTTAATAACATCTTATCATTTATTATTAAGTTAGGTCTTAACGATAAATGGTAGGATGTTAAACTCGTCTTATAAAATATTAGTTTGAAAATTAAATAACCTATGACATCATATACGTCTGCATGCTATTATTTATCTCTGTTTGTGTGAAAAACAAGAAAAGGCATCAGTAAAATATTTCGAACTCGTCTTTGGTTTGAAACTATTTCTATAAATTTCAAACTTTTGTCAAGAAAATATTCCCATTAAGTACAGGCTTTTTTAAATGAGAATGATGCACATAATTTGCTTGTAAAGCTATACCGAAGAATGTCTATTATAAGTTATTTAAAATATTCATTGGTTTATAGAACATTTTAAATTTTTCTTAAAACGTTCGGAGAAGAAATAATTTTTAAAATTTCAGTTTTCTTTTAATAGATATTTGTAAAGATTAATAAATTAATTTGAAAGTCAGTAAACTTTTGTAAAGGGTTTTTATACGTATAATTTGAAACCGTTATGAAGATAGAACGAACGTATTTTTGAAATTGTCGTATTAGATATGAAAAGTAAAATATTATTGTCAACCTTTGCAAATAATCTATCATCTGTTCTTGCGGAAAATATAATCCATAATAAACCAGTGACAATTGGGTACTTTCAGACTCTTTCAAAAATCCCTTTAAACTAATGTACATTGTTGCTCATTAAAGTTGCAACAATATAAAGAAAAACTGATGAAAAGATATTTATACGTAAACAGTATGAGATATTTAGTAAGAAAAATATAGTTAAATTTACAAGAAGAGTTTTGAACTTTGCAGTTGTTTGAAAATAACAGAAACATTGGTTCTCATTGCAATTAAAATGACCTTATCCCCGATAAGGCATGGAGTAAAACTGGTATTGGATGACAGAAAAGGGACACTTCCTCAAGTATAGTAGGTGGAAAGTGGTAGTAGCTGTAACTCTTCTTAACCTGTGAGAAAATGTTTTCTATTGGTGAGAGTATTATGACCATAAAAGCCTAATACTCTTTGTATGTATGAATATAGGGACAGCTGTTGACTTTAAGAAAACGGAAATGTATC
>JAPDSC010104056.1:6390-20616 GCA_026290005.1 Latrodectus geometricus
TATAATCAGGTGCGTGTTTAAATACGAGTCTAACAAAATATAATCAGCTGCGAGTTTAAATCTACTTATTTAAGTTGCATTCACTTTAATAACTAAGATATGAATGAAAATTTTCCAAATATGATATAAGATTCACTATTTTTTGAGAAAAATTAATCAAATATTTAAAACTACATGTATCAAGAATTTAAAACTTCACTACTATTATACGGTAACAAAGAATGCATTATTATGTGTTAATCATGATAATGACACCTACATTTATATTTTGTTTTTAAGAGCGTTATAAATTTAACCACCAGTTTTATTTGTCACTATAATTGCTGTTAAAACTATCAGACGCAAACTAATAATCCGTTTCTTATTTTTCAGAATTTTCTTTAATCTGCTTTTTGAATTAATAAACCTAAAACTGTGGTATATTTTATGTTTTGATGAAGAAATTTTTAATGGCGGGCACCCTTGAGCAAGTACGTACGTACATTAGCCGCAACTTGGCAGGAAACTACTACTCATTCTTTCGTTATCCGGTGGGCACTTGTGAACCAAGTCACGGAGGTACGAGTAGCATCGCCCACGCCACACTACCACAAACCCGTTTATAGGGTGGGCCACATTCATCCATCATCTGAGGAAAGGACAAGAAGCAGAGAGAGAGAAAGTACATCTATGCCCGAGCTGGGATTCGAACCCAGGTCCTCCCCATCCGTAGTCAGTTACGCTAACCACTATACAGGTTGGGAGGCTTGATGAAGAAATTAGTCTTACTTAATTTTCTTTAATCCAGATAGGAACTACCTACTGAAAAAGTTATTGGGTAAAAAATAATCGTTGAGTCTAACATCTCTCTACATTTATAGTGAATGAAGAAGAAAGTACTAGCTTTCCATTTGACGATAATTCAAACTTTAGAGACATTTGGACTATTGACTGTTTAGATTTCCTATATTATGATAAGCGCTTTGACTACCATAACCAGCATGGCTACACGTGTTGATTTACGTTGTCATGATTTCAAACAGCAATTCAGAATCTGTAAAAGTGTAACATTTAAATATATTGTAAAATCGTCACAGGTAATTGAAAATAAGAAATTTCTTTTAGTTTCGATCGATATAGAGTTATTTAAAATTACAGTATGCCCAGCATAGGTTAAACAATGCCATTCAAATTATGTAACCTAGTGTTTGTTTTATAATTTGAATGGCAAAAATATATAAAACAAACACTAGGTTACATAATTTGAATGTAATTGTTTATATTGTTACATCACAATGAATGATACCCAGCGCTTGGAATTATAGCCGGGTACTCTGCCCCTGGGAATTATATTAGGGGACTGGTCCTCCAGGTTGGGGGTTAAGTACGAAGCCGATTACCTCACTTTATAAAGTTCACCCAGTTTCGAAAACTACACTAGTGAGTTCTGGACAGACCCTACTCGGAACGAATATGAAAAATGATAATTTTGAGATGCAACAGACCAAAGGAAAGAACAAAAAGAATATGGCATGATGATGGATGTGCTGTGTGTGTGTGTGTGTGTGTGTGTGAATATCTAAAATCTTTGAAGATAACCGACTGGAAGAAGGAAACTGGAGATTGAGCCACTTGGATAAGTTTGTGCGGCAGGCTAAGGGCCTATCTGGGCTGTAAAATCAATCAAGAAGAAGGTGAAGAATAGTGTTTCTAATTTATTTTTAGAGAGAGAGGTTGATGAAGATACTGATAAAAGGCACGATGGTACATGAATGCATGTTAATGAAACATCAGCAAATAGGCGAAATCACAGATATTTGGCAGTAAGCCACTAAATAAGTCTATATCAAAACTAAGCACTGATTACTTGGTAAAAAGATAATTCAGTACCAATTTAAGAGTATGTTTAATCAACAAGTGTCTTACAAATTGCTTTCTGAAATGAACATCATAAACTTATCAAAGAATTAGTTGAATATTTTTCGTAATGCTTTTCATTGAACTTAACCTTGATTGTTTAAATAGATAGTTTTGTGAGTCCTAATAATTTGTGCCTTATGTCTGCTATGAGTTAATCCTGATTATTTATAAAGTAAAACAAATAATGTTCATACTTTAAAAGACAATATATGGTTATATTTCGTGTAATATATATTGAATACTCTGATAAGCGCAAGAGAGTCACCAATTGATTGTGACAAATTGAACTGTATCATTATCTCGAAGTTATGAAGAGTATATTAAGTGACAGTTACAGTAGTGAGTTATTAAAATTTAAAATAATCGAAAAATAACTATCCTTTTTCCATAAAACTCAGAAAGTGACAAATAATTTTATTATTTCAAAGAATCTATGCGAAAAAATAAACGAAAAAATTGTAGTATTAGAGAAGATTAACATATGTTTTCAAATAGATATTAAATGTTTTGTTGAAAAAAATTTTAAATAGTAAATGAATTATATTTCTTAAAAAAAATTGAATAAAAATTGTTAGAGTTTGTAAACATAAAAAAGTAAATTAATAAGAATACAAGTTCTGAAATTTAAGATAAAATTTAATGCAGTGTAAAATCATTTAAAGTTGAATATATTTTTGAAATCTATATTTATATTTTAATATGTAAATAATAATTTTACAGTTATTTTTATAAACAGGAATGCATAAATGTTTCAATTTACACAATAAATCCTAACCATTTTACTACTATTCTAATTATATGAATAGTTTCTACGTAATAAATATTACTGAAAGGATATGGTTGAATACGGAATAAATTATTTACCAAATCGTATAAATTTGTAACGATTTCTTAGATTTTGATATATTACTTAATTGCACCAATGTTTGTACGTGAATAAGTTTTCGAAAATCCACTTTCCCATTTCCTTCTCACCAATTAATTCTAAAAATAGCTAGCTTAATTCTCAAAAATATTCTACAACAAAATATATTTATTAAAAATGCTTCACTTGTTATCATTAATTCATATGGAATATATCATTAATTCATATATATATATATATATATATATATATATATATATATATGTTCACTGGAAATGAAAGTCACTGATTGTTTTATAAGTGGAATTGAATCATACAATAAGATTTCATTGATTAATAAATTTGATTGTTTGAAACAATATCATAAATTTGGCTTTTATGAGTAATCTCTTTGCTAAAATTTAGATTATAATGAGAAACAAACAGGTATATATACAGCAATGTATAATGTATTATTAATTTATAATACCATGAACAAAAAGATTTAATTAATTAAGTAAATAATTAACAGATTAAGTAATAAAACGGTTAATTAATTAGTTAATTAATAAAAATTATTAATTAAATCTTATACTAATTTGTAACTTTTAAATAATAATATTTTGTCATGAATTATATTTTCGAAAATTTTTATTTGGCTGAATATAAGTAATTTGAGTGGTATGAGCGGAATAATTATATGAATAAATTAAAGTTTTCTAAAAATGAACAAAAGACATTTGGAATTTTTTAAATGCAATTTGTGTGAACACTATCACTAAATTTATTTTTATTACATGCATAATAGGTGATTTTAAGAATATATCTGTTAACAACGATACCTACGATAATAATTAGGTATATCTGTTAATAACGATAACAGGTGAATTTAATATGAATAATAAGTGATTTTTAGAATATACCTGTTAATAACGATAAGAACATTGATACAATGCTAATAACGATAAGAACATTGATACAATGCTAATAACGATGTCCTTTGGAATGTGTACAAAGATTCAACGTTTCTTGAAACCCATATTTTTCAATAACCAACTAAATAATAAATCAGTGCTATTTGAAGTGAAAAATTTCCAGTTTCATCGTAACAACATTCAAATAATGAAATTATTTTTGTGTTTTGATGTTATATGGATACATAAGTTGGTATTGGGAAAATGCTTGATAGTTATCAGGATTTTTATTTGACTAAAGCTGTGCATAGCGTATGATTTAAGAAAAGTTGTCACAATCGATTGTAAATGTGTTCTTACATCCTCATTTTTTGAGCTGCTAAGTTTTATTTATTAGAAGTCAAGTTGGAGACTTCTCGTTTTTGAGAGATTTTAAAATTACGATTGAATCACAAGCTGTTTTAACTTAATTTCTTTTTACTTAAATAAGATTTATGAAAGATTTATATTATTAATGATACATTTTTTGGGCTTGAAATTTTTAAATTTAAGTTTCTCATTTGGAATGAGAAAATTTGATTATAAATGTTAAAAATAGAATGAATTTGAATTTAATTTTAGTATTTTAAATCAAAGTTATTCAATCATTTGTGTAATTGCTCACTTTGCATTTTGATCATACTTAAATTTCATACCAATCTTTAAATTAATAAGAATTTAAAATATTATTAAATACAAATCTTATATTATAACATTATTTAAAATATTTAAGACTTTTTTAAAGTTTAGTGCAAAATATTCCACGTTTTTGACTAGTAAAATAAGTATACTCGATATTTTAAAACACATTTATCTTATAATTTAATATATGATAAGTTGATGGATTAAACACAGATAAAACTTTCAAAGTTTGACCGGCCCAACAATAAGTGCTAATTTAGTAATAAGTCTGCATCTTTTAAGCCGATTCGTAAAGTTTAACTATTTTAACGTCCGTTACCATGGTAACCAAACTTCATCCGTAATTTAAAAGTAAATTAAATCTTGCATTTGCATGCTGCTAATAAATTGGTAACTCATAGAAAAGCATGATCTTCACATAGTATTTTAAAAGAAACCTATCATTAATTTTTTTCATTTAAGTTATCATTTAAGTTACTAATACATAAGCCAAAGCTTACAATATTTGCTGAATATTGTAAGCTTGGGAAAATAATATTAAAATGTTTAAGTTAATAGTAAAAAGAGACAACCACAAAATGTTGGCTGGTTTAAAGAATAGTTATATGAGTTGCAGGTGGTGAGTTCACAAAAAAATTCTCAAACTGGCCAAGACGTTGAAACATGAAATATTCATATCATCAAGTTAGATAATTCCTTCTTGTACTCAGAATTTTATGTTCCTTTTTGCTAGTTTGGTGGCAGATTGAAATTCAAGCACCAGTTTTATTATCTTTTAACTACTTTTTTACCTATGTTTTTTAAAAATAATTTACCATTGAAAATTGGTGTCTGTTCACATCTTTTTAAACGCATAAAAATGTGATTAAAGGACATAAAACAGGTCTATTATCGTATTTTTATGTCTTCTTTTTCAAAAAATGTTCTAAATCGAATGAGGTATAAATTACTTAAATATAAAGCACTGCAGTTATATTATTATTTTTGAACTGTTATTGTTTTTATGGAAATATGTTTTAACTAATGAAAGAATTTTGCAATACAAAGTATTTACAATGTACTAGAGTAACTGCATTATTTAACAACGTGTTGCAGAGTTACTATGCTTTGCTACATAGAGGTGTTTTTTACTGTGAAATTACAGATTAAAAAAAATCAAAGAAAATAATTAAATAAGAATAAAAATATGAAAAAATGGAGTTACTGTCCTGGAAATTTATGTGTATATATGATAGACCAGTAAGAAAATGTATCTGTAATTGCATTACACGGCGCTAGGCCTTAGGAAAAGAAGTTTTTCATTTGTACCTTTTCCCAGGATTCCGTGGGATCATTTGAAAGCGCCAGAATACATTTCAAATGTATTACGAAGCACAGAAAAAAAATAGTTCCTGGTGATAGAAATAGGCGATTTTTTTCCCGCCCTGTCATTAGAAACAAGTCGTCAGTTGAACTCATCACAGGGCGGTATCGTCTAGATTCAATTTTCACTTCCAGCAGTCCCCCACCATGTAGTCACAACCGTAACCGCCTCTTCCAACTTTTGCGGAGAGATATCTCACTCCAATGCATTAAAGAATCCGTAGAAAAGTTCTACCCCGAGTTGTATTATTATTTTTTCCCGTCCCTTTCCATTATTATTTCTTTCCTTCTTCGAACATTGTAGTGGTTGTTTCGCTTAAATTGATGAAAGTGTGGATTTTGCTTTCGTATAAAGTAAAGGGGGGGACTTCACTTTTTTTCCTAGTGAATTATTATTTTTTTTATATTTTTGTTAGAAGAAAAAGGGTTCTATGCAGCGTCAGAATTACATTTCGGTAGGAATAATAAGTGAGAATTAGAGAATCCGATTTTTTTCTATTATGATCTTTTTTTTTTTTTTTCTTTTCGAAATCATGTGCAAAAAGGATGCCGACAAAAAGAGTGGTTTCCGGCGTTTGAAGATTTTAGATACAGATGCATTTATTTAGCCTTGTGAATGTGCTGCTGCAATGGGATTAAAGAGTCATTACGCGCTCATTAAAAAATGCCCTTCTATTTTTTTTGCAAGCATTTTTTTACGTGATTTATGGCCAATGAACTCATTATAAAAAATGATGAGGAGCTTTGAAAAATCTCCTTCGTCCATTTGTCATCTGAATAATCGATTTTTATCAGCAACGCGGCTGAGAGAGCGAAGTATTTCTTTGTCAATAGAATCATTCTTTTAAGAAAGCTTTTGTTCAATCTAAAAGCTATTTCATTATTTTGTATTCTTTGTAAATTATGAGGGAATCAAAAGTTTCATTTTAGTTATTTGTTAACTTTATGAATAAGAATATTTTTCTCCTACTGTATAAAATAGTGTGCATTCTTGCTTCCATAGTGTCGAATTTCTAAATTTTGATTTTGTAAAATGTTCGTAATTTTTTATTAAATTACATCTGAATGATCATAATATCATAAAAATAGTGAGCATCCTTGCTTCCATAGTGTCGAATTTCTAAATTTTGATTTTGTACAATGTTCGTAATTTTTGATTAAATTATATCTGAATGATCATAATATGATAAAAATAGTGAGCATCCTTGCTTCCATAGTGTCGAATTTCTAAATTTTGATTTTGTAAAATGTTCGTAATTTTTTATTAAATTATATCTGAATGATCATAATATGATAAAAATAGTGAGCATCCTTGCTTCCATAGTGTCGAATTTCTAAATTTTCATTTTGTAAAATGTTCGTAATTTTTCATTAAATTATATCTAAATGATCACAATTTATCGTAAAAAGCATTACTTTGTTATTTTACTTAGCTTGCCATCCTTTGCTAATTCTGTTGATAAAAATAAATAATAAAGAAAGCATCATTTATTAAAATTATGAGCATAGAATGTATAAATAATATCTATATGCATTGCATAAGAATTATCAATGTCTCTATTTTTCTTTCACAAATGCGTACTTATTTTTTAAAATTAAATTTAAAAAAATACATATATTCACATTAAACTAACTTTTCTCCTCTTAAGTTCAAAAGGAAATTCTAAGTACATATAGTACAACTTCACCCTTTTTTATATAGCATAATATTAATTCATGACATTTTTTAATCAAAAATCCTTTTTAAGAATTTAAAGAGGGAGAAAATTCCTTTTTGATTATTGTATAATGATTGTTGTCATGTACAATTTACTGGGGCACGTAAAATATGTCGGGTCGCAATGTCCAATATGTTCACATTACAAATCTGCCATCTATGAGTCAAAAGTCATACTTCCATCTTCGTATGAGGGTGCTCTATTCCAAAGCGGAAGACTCTCTCTTTCTGACTTCATTCGCCTAGTCTCGGACGGGAGGGCTTGGCGTTACCAAGTGTCATCAGAAACAACAACAACATGTACAATTTTGTATATCTTAAATAAAGTTGGCATCATATTTAAAATGTATTCAGTTTTCAATAGTCCTGCAATTTATACATATACTAATTAATTTTTAGTAATTACCAAACTTCGGTAACATTTTCTTTTAAGATATTATTCGTATTTAAATGAAAATCTTTTTTCAGATGTGGCAGTATAGAATTTTTGGAGATAGGCAATTTGTTTAAAATTTATATAACTAGTTATATATAGTTTGCGTTTTTCTTCTCACTAGTTCTTGTTAATGGATCTCGTCTCTATATCTACACTGAATTTTCCTTTGTTTAGAGTTAACTATTTGCAGTAATAGAGTCTCATATTTAAGCTTTCTAGAAGTAATTAATTAAAGTATTGAAGAGCTTGTTGAACTAAATATATTTCGAAGAGAGGTCCAGGTAAATCACGGAGAAAGCATCCATCAGACGTCTTAATTGGAGAGACTACTTTAGGGAAACTCCCATGATGGCCTGGAATATTGAAAGCGAAACGGGACACTAGCTATCTTGCCATCTTAAAATGATCAAAGCGAAATATATAAAGGAAAAGGAATGTCATTCTGATCTTCCTCCTGATTGATAACTTATTTGTTGAGCACTTCGCTTACTCCTCTTGCCTTCTACCTTGCACTTATCTGAATCTTGTTGAGTTGAGTGGTACTTTCAAAGACCATTAGAACGTAAATTCAAGAGTAAGTTACATATGATATTCTAATTTTTCATCAATCTATAGAAGTTACACTGAATCTGTCAATCAAAGTTTTCTTCTGACTTCGTGCTATTGATGGAAGTTTAAATAACAAATAGCTAATAGCAATCTTTTTATCAATTGATTATTTAGATCATTCCTGAACATAAAATTCACATAAGTGCAAACATGGATTCTGAAACTACTTTTCACTTGCAATTTGCAGTCCAGACTAACATATCACAAGCACTTTTGATGGAAATGAATTACTAGTTTTGTGAATATAACATGAAAATAGTTCATCTACATAATAAGTAAAATAACATAATGTTTATGTAAAAATGTGTGTAAATGTGTGCAAATTCTGATTTTTACCTATTTGCTCATCTGCTAAAACTTGAGAAGTGTTTTACAAAGAATATGGCTTTGCTATACCATACAATATAAAAATATTGCATGCTATATATCATACGTATAATGTCAAAATATTTTTATCATCTAATTTAAGCATTACACTAAAATAATCGTAAATTAATGAGAGTTATATTGTTACCTACGCATTGCTATTTTTATATGTAACAGCTGTTACTCGAAGGAAATCGAGTGGGCGTGTATACATTGTAAACATATGGTAATACACCCACGCATGCTGTCAACAGGATATAAAAATGACAAAAATTAAAAATGTACCCTCAAAACATGATATTTACTTTGTTTACATGCAGTGTTTACGTGGGAAAAATTTTAGTTCTACTTTTACGTCATATTTTTATTATTTTACCTTTAACACTAATAAGAAAATACAACTCAATATATATATTTTGGATTAAGTTTCCTGTAAAAGCATACTTTACTAATCATTACTATTTCGAAATACTATTTATTTTAAAATAAAATGTGTTTAACATTATTCAACAAATGTGGGGAAAAATACGCAGAAATAGTTAAGAGTTGTTTTTAAGAATATATTTACAGAATCAAAAGAGCCGTACGGTTTTAAATTATTTCGATGGGTAACTAAAGATTTAAGACTGTTATTTTTTCTCTATTTAAATAAATACAACTTATTTAAAAGTGAATAAGTCCCAGTAATATAATATATTTACTGGATACATTCGCGAGCTTTCACAGAACTACTTTTAGGGTAAAATTGGGATTTGTAAAAATAACGATATTTATTACTTTTAATGATATTTATCGCTTAGCTTTGTTCAAAATGTTATTTTGTTCCATAAATGAGGTCTTACATATATATTAATTGAAAATAAATTGAATATGGCTTAGACACCTAGAAACTTTCTTTTACTTAAGAAGCTATTAAATTTAAAATCAAGAGTGCTTTTATCCACTTTAATAAACTAATCCTGTTTTCAGTTTATTGGGGGTAATTTTTTTTCAAAAATAACAAACAATTTTTTTTAAAAAATATGTTTGAATGTAGTTAAAAAGGGATATCGGATTCCTTACAGATTTCTTTTTCGACATCTAGTAGTTACGTATATGGGTCAATTTTAAAAACGAGAAAAATTACATACCTCCGTTCTTGAAGCGAGAATAGTTCCAAAAGGTTATTAAATATTTTAAATTAACTGCATCATGGTATAAACAGCAGTGAATTCAGATCAGTGTTGATTACAGCATAAATTAATTATAAACTCACTAGTTAAATTTTAGTTTCGAAAGGAAATATAACTCATCTTAAGTTTCCAAAAACTGATATTCTGATGCATAAATTTCACCTCATTTTGCTCAGTTCATTTCAATTCAACTCCAGACAAAAGTTCAGCTGACAAACGAAATGAGTATATTCTCCATTTTATATTCACGCTTATAACTAGGAACACTTGCAGTCGTTTCCTTCTCTTTTTTGCTTACTACCCTAATTTTTAAAGCTATGTAAATAAGTCTGCAAAGAAACTAAAACTGACTACAACTGTTATCGCTAAAACAATGTACATTTGTAACTAGTTCAATCACAAACTTTGTATATGTACTGTTAATGGATTTTCGAATAAAAATATCATTGAAAGAAAATAAGCCAAATATTTAATGTGAATCTTTTCAATTTGATTAAGACACATGAATGCACTTAAACTGATAAAAAGGAAAACGTTCATCAATCAAAATAAGTAAAATTCCTTTTTTTATAGGAAAGGTTTGCAAAACGGTAATTGTTACTAACTTGATAAAAATAAACTTTTATTTCGAAAAGCTACGAACAAAAGTGGTAAATACGAAAAAAATTGCTAATATTGTTTCAATTGATACGAGGTGTAAATAAATAACAAATATATTTATTTGTGAAAGAAAACAAAGAATTAACTGCAAAGTTCAAATCAATATCGAATTTTTATAAGCTATAAGAATATGTAAAATTAAATTAGTTAACTTAAAGGTATTTAAACGGAAAATGATGTTTATAAGAAACATGTGTGTGTGTGTGTGAACATTTTTTGTCTTCATATAAAGTTTACTGCGCATGACCTTTCAATGTATAATGAGATCAATGAATTCAGAATCAAATAATTTTTATTCCATATGTATAGCAGTTTTCAAGTCTCTAACGATTGAAAGACTGAGGTTTACAACAAAAACCAAAGACACGTTTTAAATCTTTTTATTAGATTCAGGTCCAACGAATATGTCGGCAAATCCTTATATGTAATCAGTTTATGTCTCAAGAAGTCATCTATGATAACAGCTCTATGAATACGCGTCCATGAGTTC
The DNA here is from genome assembly GCA_026290005.1 of Latrodectus geometricus. Classification (NCBI taxonomy): domain Eukaryota; kingdom Metazoa; phylum Arthropoda; class Arachnida; order Araneae; family Theridiidae; genus Latrodectus; species Latrodectus geometricus. The sequence continues at coordinate 17,541 of JAPDSC010104056.1, forward strand.
TTTCTTTAAGTGCCAGTAGGACCAAATGTTTCATTTTACAATATAACTTAAGAATTCTTTCCGTACTAGTGCCATAGTATCTTATCTGTGGATGTGCATGCCGGAGCAATATCCGTATAATATCCCTATTCAGAAATTATACTTCTGTCTTGGAGTGTATAATAATTGAAGTCAGAGTCAAATCCATCAGAGTCAAAATGATGTTGAAATGTTGGTGACATACATAAATTTAATAGTTATGTGTTTCTTAACTGAACAGCTAGAAGAACTAAACTCATAGTACCAAGTTGTACATTCTATTACTGTGTTAGTTCTGTGAAAAGTAGTTCTTGGTTTCTTCTTATCAATTCCCATTGCAACCAAAATGATGCTGGTATAAAGGATTATTATTCGATTTATCTTGGTTTCAAAAACAAAATATCAATTCCCCAAGCAATCATAACTTTGAACATATGTTTCCGGATAATTGTTTGACAAGTTTGGAATTCATTACAGAATCATGTGAATGATGATATATTGAACATAAAAAAACTGAACAACATTTATAATTGATCGCTTTGTTTAAATGCGTCTATCACCATGACAACGATTGTAATCTTCTATTTTCTGGAAACCATAGAAACATGTTCGTCTTAAAAACAAATTGCTCTAAGAATTTTAAACAATTTTTACTCATATCTTTATTCAACAATTGTAATTTCGTTTAGTATTTGCTTCTTAAGTAACTCATTATTTTTAGCAAAAAACCATGATTAGATAACACGTAGCATTACTTACGATTTTACGTACTTTTGTAGTACATTGCAGCTTTTTCAATTTAGACTGTTTTCCGAAAATTAATATTTTCTTCTGCTTACTTAAGTTTTAGAAATGAGGATAGTTATCAAACATTGATGATGATATTTGAATTTCTACTTCTCCTGTACAAATTAAAGGGATTGTACTTTTTTTTAAATCTGTAAATTTTGGAAATATTTCTGTCATTGGTAATAATTCAAGAATCTTTGCTTTTAGAAATGTGCAAAATTCTGTTTATACATGTAAGATTTTATATAAATTTATTTTGATTTTATATTATAACGAAGTTTTTATGACTGTTTATTTAAAAATAATTAGGTTGCAATTCGAAACCAAAACAAATAATGATAAAAATTTCATCATTATTTGAAATGTTTTATAATTTACAGCCTCTTTGTAACTATGCAAATCGAGATAAAGAAATGATTTTATAAGAACCATTATTTTTATATAATGCACGTGAAGAAATATATTTATGTGACAAAAGTTTATAATTAGTTATGAAAAAATATTTTCATACTTATTGGAAAAATTTTCACTCTATTCTCATATATATAATTCTCATAAATTTCTCAATAATTAAATTTATTCGCTATTTCTTTTATAAAATTGGAAAATATATTCCAAATTAAACAATATTGTTTCTCATTTAGCATTATTTTGATTTGAAAGCACTGCTTACAATATTAAAGTAATAAATATATAAGTAAAATGAAAATATTTAATACTTTGATGAAATATTAAGTTACATAAAAGCAATTTTCTTCTGTATCCCTTAGCTAAATATGAATTATATATATATTAGTTTGGGGAAAAAGTTATCCATTAATTTTTGGGTAGACGTCTGTAGTGATCGCTATCTCGTGATGTATCTGTCAAACAATTTCTCATGCTCATTGGAAAGGTGACATTTGACACTAAAAATATCCTCTTGCGGTTTTTTGTTTGATTCATTCAGTTATGACCACAAGGTTTTAAAAACAGAAAACAACAAACAGAAAATTCGATACATTTTAGTTTTTCTTTTATAATGGCGAAAATGCTTACCAGGTGGCTAAAATTGTGAAAGGTATTTATCGTCCTATATATGACTGTAACAACCAGTTACGCACAATTTTGGTTTCGTCGATTCCGTTTGGGTATTTGGATGCTAAAGATGCACCTCGCATGGATACAACATCGTCGAGAATGTCTATAAAATATCAAAAATTATCAAACTTGACAGCATGTCAGCAGTCGTTGCTTCGCACAAGACCTAAAAATCTACATGGAAGCTGTTTTAAACCTTTTTACAAAGCGAATCTGAAAGAAGTTACAAAAAGTTCACGTAAAAACAATGGATTTCTTTTTCCCCAACCTAATATAAATATATTCATATGTCCTTATTCATATGTCCTAATATAAATATATTCATATGTCCCATAATTATGTCCTTTTTCCATACTATTAAGTTAATAAAAAAGGATAGTTAAATGAATGACTTTTTTTTTTATTTGTGAGTTCATATTAGTCTTTGTTAAAAACAGGACAACACAACTTAAATATGATACATTTATTGGATTATTATTTACGTACTTTCATAAGAATATTTCTCAAAAAAATTAGGGTTAGTATTAAGTATGCTGAAAATTGAGAGCATGAAAAAATTGTGAGTTCTATGCGAATATTAAACGAAAGTTATATTTATATTACAGAATATACCATATTCCCTTACCATACCCCATACCAACTCCCTTAGTGTTCCTTTTAGAGAGTACTCCCGAAATGACTTGTTCGATTTAGCATTTGATATCCAAAAAGTTAATATGGCTAAGCGATGTTCTGTCACAAGCTATATTTAGTTTTTATATCACCTTTATACATTTGAAAGCCAGGAGTTGGAGAAGCCATTCCACAAAGTGCATCTCTTTAACCATTTGCAAAGCAGCTTCAGCTGTACAAACATCTCCAATAAATACCTGTTTTATTTCCCCGTCAGAAATGGGGTAGCTACTGTGAATTTTATGCAGTTCGCAATGAAAATTCGAGTAAGCAAACTGGGGGTGCCGGGAAATCCTCCCCCTTCGGAAAGCATCTCACTTCTCGAAAACATCGCCCCCTACTTGCTTTTATTTTACTGGTATTTATTTTTTCGCTGGCAACATCGGATCCGATTTGACAGACACGTCCTCTTCTGATTCTTTTCCTTTTATAGGTTCGGTCAGCACTGCTTCCTTCGCTGCTGCCCCACTCCCGCCATCAACTTTGTTGATTCTTCTGGAAGCGAATGTTTGCCCTG
>JAPDSC010104064.1:0-76923 GCA_026290005.1 Latrodectus geometricus
TTCTTTTTGGTTTCAAGAGTAGTGCCTTTTCTCTACTGATAAGCATGGCATAGTAGGCAAAAACTATTCTTATTAAAAAATAAGTAAATAAGGGCATTTTTTTTTTTATCAAGGAAGGTTTATCAACTTGTAGCCTTTTAAAAATATAGCATATTTTCATAAAGCAATATAGATGTGCTTAATTAATTAATGCTGTGCAGTTAAGAACAGAATAAAATCAGTACCCTCGTTAATTTAAAGCAGTTAAGCTATACATAAACAAGATTGAGATCTTATTGAGCCATGATCATATTATGAAATGGAGAAGTTCGTGATATTTTGTGGAGGAATTTGTGATAAATTTTTAAGAAACATAAGACCAATATGAAAAAAGGAATAATATTTCTCCTATAATAACAGATCCAGTCTTAATATGTTTTATTAAGAAGTTTGAAACAAAATCAAAAGAATATATTAATATATAATCCACAACAATAATTTCAAATAATGTAGCAAGATTATTTTAGGTTTCTGCAGTCCTTTTCAAATGCAAACGATGTTTCGAAAAGAAGTACATTAATAACTAAGGATTATGCCCAGCGAATGTAAATTTTGTAGTAAAGGAAAAGCATTAACTTGAATTATTGAGTGTTGACTCCAGGAATTTATTTAATAGCAACGTGATTATTATTTCTATTGCCCAGAGAAATGAAAAAAAATTGGCTTAGAATAAAACAAATTTTTGAATATTGCCAGTGGGAAAACCACCGACAGACAAGGTTAAAGGATAAGATACTCTAAAATAAATGTTTACAGGGGAAATAATTTTAAATAGTAATTTCAAAAACGATAACTTCATTGCTTTAATAAAGATTTTGGTTAGCAATGTATGATGAACAATGCTTCGCTTGATATAACTGCAAATGCACTGCTATCCATGATTAAAATTTAGAATGCTCTTAAGTTACTAGTCATTTTTATGAAATTCATATTTAATAATTTTTTTATGTAGTTATTCTTTCGATTAAATGGCTCTCTTAGATTAAAATAAATGCTCAGCAGTTATAAAAATCAAATAAAGATCCAACTTTTTGGTTTTAGTCTTAATACTGTCAACATTATAAAAACAAAAGCTTAAAAGCTATTAACAGGCAACACGAATCTTAGAAGGGTTTATTTATGACATTTTCAAGAAAAATGTATCTCTAATAAAAGATTAAATATGCTCGCTCAATGTCTGAGCTAGGGTTAAAAAAATTTTAAAGGCTTTGACTAATAAGTACTTTTGAATTTCTTCACTGTTTGATTAACTGGTAAAGTTTCTGTAGTTTTGTCTAAAACAGACATTGTTTAAGAGAGAGGTCTAGCACTTTGTGCGAGAGCAGAAAACCGTTTCTGAGAGTTCCTTTGGCTATTAATCCTATAGAGAGAGTTAATAAATAATGTGCGTTTACTTTTAGTATTGTTTGAGGGATTCTTTAAGAGTACAGTGTGCAGGTTAACTGGTTTTTAAATAAGGGCAGTGAACACCATATATTGAAACTTAACTGAATTTTATTACAAATTAAAGAAATGTAAAAACGTCGCAAATACAAAATCTCTGAGAGAGAAGCGGTTTCTGAACTCGTCCATTCACACAATGGGGGGGGGGACGTGAATGTGCTCTGTTGTTCATCGTGCGCTATTGTTCGGAGAAGATTGGTGTTGCCAATGTTCAGGTAGAAAGCTTTTCTAGCTGCTGCTGCCAAATTCCGAGCAGAAGTGTTTCACCACATTACTCCCCCCCCCCAAGTGCCTAAGGCACGAGGAGTTAGGCATATAGTAGGTTGAAACGAACTCTTCCGCCGGATCGTGTAGTTTGCACAGGGGATTCTTCGTCTACAGCAGAGTCTTGATCCAAAGGAACAGGTATCGCTTTTGGAGAATTCGGGGAAGCTTGGGTAGCAATGGGAACAGGAACTAAAGATTCAAGCGTTTCAGACATTAAAAATGCTGGTTTTAGACGGTCGACATTGATAATGGATTCTTTTCCTTTAATGAGGAGAGTGTAAGTTTTATTAAGCCCTTTAAGCACTTAATAAGGACCATCATATTTACGAGTCAACGGAGGTTTTACTGCATCCTGCCTCACAAACACATGAGTGCACGAATCCAAAGCTGGGTGCACGAAATACTTGGGGTTGATATGAGCTGATGTGGGCACTGACTCAACATTTCTCATAGACTCGCACAACTTTCGTAAGAAGGAAGCCTGACATGGAAGTAGAGACATTTGTTTCCTGAAAGAAATCTGCAGGCAGCCGAATTGTTCTACCGTAAAGCATCTCAGCACAGGTACCACCAAGGTCTTCCTTGTAGGCTGATGGAAGACCTAGCAATGAAATGAGCAGACTTGATGTCCACTGGACGTCATTGTGGCACATTAACCCTTTTTTAATGATCGGTGAAACCTCTTAATCAATCCGTTCCCGGCAGGGTTGTATGAAGTTGTGCGAATTCGGTGAATGCCAAGGATTTTGTTGAGATTTGTGAATAAGTTCGACTGGAACTGACTATCTTAAACAGTTTTTATGGTGGTAGGTATTCCAAATCTTGCGATCCAATGGGTAACAATAGTTTGAGCAATGGTTTCTGCGGAATTGCTTCCGACCAACGAGAGAATCTGTTAATCATTGTTTAAAGTAAGAATATCCTTCCGACAAGAGTAAAGGTCCGACAATGCCCAGGTGCACATGTTGAAAGCGTTGTAAGGGGACACCAAAGGCTTTCAAAGGGCTATGGTTGTGTCTGGAAACTTTTGACTTCTGGCAATCAATGCATGCGCGAGTCCATGCAACACAGTCTTTTGAAATTGAAGGCCAGACGAAACGAGAGAGAATCAGTCTTTTAGTCGCTCGTACTCCTGGGTAGGAACGTCCATGGAGGGAGTCAAACAGAGTTTTTCGGAGTGGATACGGACAAAAAGGACGGATTCGATCGTTGGTTACATCACAAAATAATTTAAGTCCAGGGGACAGTTCCATCTTCTGTAGCTTTAAGGAACTACCTGAAATCGATAGTAATCGAGTGAGTTCTGCATCATATTCCTGGATTTCAGCTAAACGTGTGAAATCGATGGCGTTATTACTATTATTAGATTCTAAAATTCTAGATAAGGCGTTGGCAACTGGGTTGTTTGATCCAGAAACGTGTTGAATGTCAGTACTAAATTGAGCGATGAAATTCATATGCCGAATTTGTCTAGGAGATGCATAATTTGTATTTTTTTAAGCAAAAATGTAAGTAGATGATGATCAGTAAGTATAAAAGAGGTTTGCCCCTCAAGGTTATGCTGAAAATGTTTTACAGCAAAATAGATAGCCAATAATTCTCTATCATATGTGATGTACTTGGTTTCAGTTGGCGTTAGTTTCCTGGAGTAAAAAGATAAAAGTTGTAACCATTAATACTTTGGGAGTGCAATGCTGCTCCTATGGCGATATGGCGATATCGGAAGCATTTACCATTAATGATAGCTGCTGATCAGGGGAACGGAAACCAAGGGTGACTGAATTCCTTAAATCGCTTTTGCATTTTTCAAACGTGGCAGTTATTTCCTCTGTACAAAGAACAGGTCGTTTGTCATTCTTTTTAAAATTTTTTAGAAGTGAATGAAGTGGGGCTTGAATAGCTGCGGCTTTAGGCAAGAAACGACGATAAAAATTTAACATAGCTAAGAATCGTTTATGGTCAAACAGTGTTTCAGGCTTGGAAGTTAGAAATTACTGCTAACTTTTCGGGCAGAGGGCTTACTCTTGAGGGTGTTATTAAGCAACCAAGAAATGCGACTGATGTTTTTCCAAGAACCCATTTAGAGGGGTTCAATTTTAGTCCGTATTCGCGGAGTTTATCAAAAATGATGCGAAGGTCTTTAACATGTTCTTCTTCGGTTGCCGATGCTATAAGGAGATCAACGAAGTAGGGGACGCAAAAATCTAATCCATAAAGCACTTGATGTACGAATCTTTGGAAAGTTTGTCCGATATTACGAAGTCCAAATGGCATTTTAAGGTATTCGAACAAAAAGAATGGAGTGGTTACAAGAGTTTTCGGTATGTCCTCGGGATTGACGGGAATCTGGTGATACGCTCTTGCCAAGTCGAGGGTAGAAAAAATATTTTTGGCGAAAAAAACCTATGTACAATCCTGAATATGGGGTACAGGATACCTGTCAAGTGTTGCCACAGCGTTAAAGCGACGATAGTCACCACAAGGGCGCCAATCACCTTTATCTAAAGGTCTTGGGGCACATGGTCCGCAAATCTTTGCGGACCATGTGCCCCAAGGGCTTTTGGACGGTCAAATAATTCCCTGAGACATTAGGTATTCGAACTCTAAATGCTCTGCTATCAGTAATTCTAAGCCAAACGGCGAGGTCTGGAAAATACAGGGGGTCCCTAAGTTTCAATGTGATGGAAAATTTCATAAGTTTTAAGGTCATTTGTTACTAAAGAAGGCTTTGTAAGTACAGGATATTCAGCTAGTAATTTTTCAAATTTGGAATCACCGATATAAGTACGGATATGTTGGAATCTAGGGAAAAATTGTTGAAAGATATCCCATTTGACGAGAGAGACGTCCTAGAGGGGATCGTATTTTACTTATTTTTGACATCGATAAGTAACTCAAAATGTTTTAAAAAATCAACGCCTATAATTGGTTGGTTTACGTCAGCAATGACGAATAACCACGAAAATTTTCAGCGGAGATTTAAATCAATGATAAGGCGTTTGTTGCCAAAAGTTAAAATTTCTATGCCATTTGCTGCATATAAGATTTAATTTTCAGAGGGTGTAATTTTTAGAGCATATTTTTTAGGCAAAACAGATACGTCGGCTCCTGTGTCAATTAGAAAATTTAATTTTGAAGATGGTTCGGCCAGAAGAATACGATTCATTTGGCGGTCGCTAGATTGGCCAGTGAGCGATCACCCGTTTAGTTTCCCGACTGACGAAAAGAACATGGAGCTTGGCACTTTTGTGCTTCATCACCGAAATTGACATGGTAAAAACAAAATTCATTCGTACGTTCCTTGTATTGACTGAAGTTAGTGCGAGAGCGTGAAGTATCGCGAGATCAGCGGAAATTACGCCACAGCTACGGAAACTCTGTTCCAGGGTGGTGCTTAATTCGCTTACTTGTTGAGTTAACTGCGCTACATGGAGTTGCAAGCGAGACGTGACACAATCATGAGAGTTAAGGATGATAGAATTTACATACGAAGGGACAGCTAGATCACTTATTTTGTCAGCAACTGCGGCTATTTTATTCAAATCATCCTCGCTGAAAGCGGCTAAAATAGTCTGCGTGTTATACGACAGCCTCGTGAGCCATAACGAGCGTAAAAGCGCTTCATCTGTTGTATCCCCAGCTGACGAACGCTTGCGATTTAGTAATTGGGAGGGTCTTTGGTCACCGAGTTCTACTCCCTGCAATAAGGTTCGAATTCTAGATGCTTCACTTTCGGAATGAACAGAAATTAGACATTTTTTAAGGCATCGTATTTTTTGGTAGTAGGTGGTTTCTCTAAAATGTCGTGTACTGAATTTAATATATCGGGATCTAAGCAGGAGACAACATGATTGAATTTTGTTAGATCGGACATTATATTCGCCAGGAAAAACTGTGATTTCAATCTAATAAACCACAGGGAAGGGTTAGTTTTCCAGAAAGGTAATATTTTTACTGAAACGTGTTCAACCTGCGAAGGTGTGCCTTCGGAGGGAGAATTTTGAGTAACGGAAAAATCATCAGATAATGGCATGGTCAAAATTTAGCAGAAAAATAATTACAAGGTATACAAATCAATAATAGGGTAGTGCGTATATTTTCGAATACCAAGATATATACATGAGAAATAGAATGAACACAAAAAATATTAGTTATGAAATATAAAAAAAGCAATGAATATTCATATAATGCAATACAGTAAATCAAATAATAAAACCAGAGCACGATGCGAAAGGATTGATAAAATTGTGGAGTAGTTAATGGAATGTAGTTCAAGGGGGAAAATATGCACAAATAATAATTTAACTTAAAAAATTTGCGTTAAAATATATACACAATTTTTCCAAGAAACTAACCCCAGTGAAAAACCAAAGAGCACATAACGCTACGTTTAAGAAAATTAAAGAAACATCCTACCTGCATTCTGGATGTTATGGATGATTACCAATCACACACACACAGCGCTTACATTTACTTATAAGATCTCATGGAACTGTAGATTGTTATCCAAAGGAATTCACACACGTCGAAGCTATAAAAATCCCAGGCGACGCTGGAGTTACTTCCAAATCCAAGTAAGGCTTGAAGATAATGCGTGTTCACATTTTGGTCACCAGATATAGTGTGCAGGTTAACTGGTTTTTAAATAATAGCAGCGCACACCATATATTGAAACTTAACTGAATTTTATTACAAATTAAAGAAATGCCAAAACGTCGCAAATGCAAAATCTCTGAGACAGAAGCGGTTTCTAAACTTGTTCGTTCACATCGTCGGGGAAAATGTGACTGCGCTCTGTTGTTCACCGTGCGCTATTGTTCGGAGGAGATTGATGTTGCGAATGTTCAGGTAGAAAGTTTTTCTAGCTGCTGCTGCCAACTCCCGAGCAGAAGTGTTTCACCACAAGTGCAATAGGTAGATGGGAGGCTTAATTTCCGCCACAGTTGATACATTAAAAAAAAAAAGCTTTAAATGGTGTAGGATAATCATTGACCTGAGGCACTACTATGCCTCGAAGACATTTGATTGGCAAAGTACTTATATTTGAAGCTTGATTAAAGCTTCAATGTGATAACACTGTGATAACACTGCTTTGAACATTTAAGGCCACGATATTCTTCGACTATGATCTCAATTTCCATGAATTCAGTGACTTTACAGAAATCTTCAATTTCCTTGAATGGATGGAACTGGAGTTAGAGAGGGGATTTGGGATACTCCTATTACCCCAATGGATTAATAGATGATCGACGTTAAGCACTTGCAAACCCATTATCTCATACGTGTGTGAAATAAGAGGTTAAGACCCTATATGAAACAACAGATCAAGACCTCATAAGGTCTTGATGGTATCTCTTGTATGGGAGTAGAAACTGTTAGGTATCATTCGTCCATTTTTAGAAAACTCTTAAAAGACACTCCCTGACACAGAGGAATGCTGCACTTTCCTGAAGTGATCAGAATTAGTGACAAGGATCGGGATGAAGTTCTAGAGAGTATTATTCCTGAGAATGAGTGCTCTTCATTTAATATAAACAAGGAGAACACTCCAATATCTCTTTCTTGGATCAAAAGAGAATGATTTTTTGAATATTCTTGGGCATGGAAAATATTAGTTTGGGGAAAAAGTTATCCATTATTTTTTCAGTAGACGTCTGTAGTGATCGCTATCTCGTGAGGTATCTATCAAACAATTTCAAATTTATGCTCATTGGAAAGGTGACATTTGACACTAAAATATTCTCTTGCGGTTTTTTGTTTGATTAATTTAGTTATGAGTACAAGGTTTTAAATATAGAAGACAACAAACAGAAAATTCGATACATTTTAGTTTTTCTTTTATAATGGCGAAAAAGATAGCCGGGTGGCTAAAATTGTGAAAGGTGTTTATCGTCCTATATAAGACTGTAACAACCAGTTACGCACAATTTTGGTTTCGTCGATTCCGTTTGGGTATTTGGATGCTAAAGATGCACCTCGCATGGATACAACATCGTCGAGAATGTCTATAAAATATCAAAAATTATCAAACTTGACAGCATGTCAGCAGTTGTAGCTTCGCACAAGACCTAAAATTCTACATAAAAACTGTTTTAAACCTTTTTACAAAGCGAATCTGAAAGAAATTACAAAAAGTTCACGTAAAATTAATGGATTTCTTTTCCCTCAAACTAATATATTGAAACTGATTATCCTGACCATTAATAGGGCATGGTTCGAAGAAAGTGGCGCCAACTCAGGTGCCCTCCGCGTGATTTAACTATGATTCCAAATTACGAGGCGATTGGCTGTGTTGAACGTCTTTTCAGCTGTCACAAGTAAAAACAATCGAAGGAAATGTACAATAATAATAATAATAAAACACTTTTGCAATCTACTAATCTAGCCAGCATAACAATTTATGCTGTTTAATTTGAAAAATAATTATTCTTTTATATATTTTGTGTTTGTTTTCTTGTTGTGTATAAATCAAAATTTGTACGTAAAAAAATTTTGATTTATACAAAAAAACCAGGAGAAATTTTTTTTTTTTTTCTAAAAAATCTCAGTTATAGTGCTAAATTATGGAAGCGCCAGATGAAAGTCTTCAATTATGTGTGAAAAAGAAACCTAAAAGAAAACTTATGAAATCCTCAAAATTAAGTAAAACTGTTGAACCTCATGTATGTGATGTTTGTCAGAAGAGCTTTTCTTCAAAGAGTCATTTTAATGATCACACTCGTGTTCATACAAAAGAAAAACCTTATGTTTGTGATATCTGTCACAAAAGTTTCGGTCAAAAAAGCACTCTAATACGTCATGTGTTTAAACATACTGGCGAAAGACCTCATGAATGTGATACTTGTCAAAAACGCTTTTCAGACCTATCTAATCTAAAACAGCATTTGCGTACTCATACAAACCATAAACCTCATGTTTGTAATATTTGCCAAAAAAGTTTTATTTGGAAAAGTCAACTGAAAACTCATTTCATTGCTCATACAAAAGAAAAACGTTATACATGTGATATTTGTCAGAAATGCTTCTCTACCAAAGGCCATCTAAAGGATCATTTACATACTCATACAGGTGAAAAACCTTATGAATGCAATATTTGTCAAAAACGTTTCTCAAGCCCATCCAATATGAAACAACATTTACTAACTCATACAAATAATAAACGTCATATATGTGATATATGCCAGAGGTGTTTTACGCAAAGGGGTCATCTGACACGTCATTTACTTTCTCATACAGGTGAAAAACCCCATGAATGTGATATTTGTCAGAAACGTTTTTCGCAAGCAACCAGTTTGAAAGTTCATATGAATTCTCATACAAATCAAAAACCTCATACCTGTGATATTTGCAAGAAGTGCTTCAAGCAAAAGGATTACCTAAGACGTCATTTGCTTACTCATACAAATGAAACACCACATATATGCGATATTTGTCAGAAAAGTTTTACAGATGGAACCAAATTGAAATGCCATATGCTTTGTCATACAAATGAAAAACCTCATTTTTGTCATATTTGCCAAAAAAGTTTCGTCCGAAGAAGTCATTTGAATAGTCATATGCTTATTCATTCAAATGAAAAACCTTATCCTTGTCATATTTGTCAAAAACGTTTTCTCCGAAAGAGTCAAATGACAAGTCATTTAATTATTCATACAGGGCAAAAACCTCACGTATGCAACATTTGCCAGAAAGGTTTCAATCATAAGAGCAATTTGAGACGTCATTTGCTTTCTCATACAGGGGAAAAATCTCGTGAATTTGATGTTTCCCTAATCAATAGTTAGTTTTAGATCAATTCCATATTAGTTTAAAATATCCTTGTTTATTTAAATATAAAACCTCATTGTAAATGTTTTCCAAAAAAATATTTTACTCAAAAGAATAAAGTGAACAATTATTTGTGTTGTTATTTAAAAATATACATTAGATATTTTTAAGAAATTTTTTCACTTAAAAAGTGTGAAGTGTTGTTTACTTTTTTATATTTAGATCAAAGATTTTATAAATACAATATTTGCATAAACATTTTTCTTACAATCAGTTTGAAATTTTGTTTGCTTTCTCAACAAATGTAAAATCTCACATTTGCAACATTGTACTTTACCTAACATTTCAAAAATGGGGTTAGGATTACAAGCGAAACTATTTTATTCAAGAAATATTTTATTTATTTTTTAAACACTCTGCAATTATATAAACTTGAAAATTCAAATATTCAAGTTTAATTTTTTTATTACTTGTTTTAAAGGAGGGCAAACTTATGAAAGAAATAAAGAGCTCTTATGCTTTATGAACTCTTCTTGGGAAAAGAGTCAAATTAAATTTCAATAGTATGAATTCTCTGAATTGGTTTCATTTGATGTCCTTAATAATGCTGCTCAGTTTATGTCAGCATTAAAAACCTTTCAGGTTCTTAAAACCCTGCAAGTTTTCAGAACCATAATTTAGAGAAATTTTCAAACTCTTTAAAACAATAATTAAGAGGTACATTGCCCTATACCTAAAAACAATTTGGCCTTTAAAGAATTACAGGGTACAGTTTTCTGTAATACAATGCAGACTTTCTGTAATACAATGCAGTCTAAGTAGCCTTTGTGTGCCAAAATTGACCATTGAGCCACAAACCAAAACTAACATGATTTGTGAGGAAAGTTCTTGTGTGTGAAGCATGTTATAAAGTTTGATGTAAGAATTCTTTAAAAACAAGATTAATTTAAATATAAACTTTGACTTTTTAATGTGATCACTTATGAATTCATTTCAATGTTTTAAACCATAAATTTGATTCTTAAATTGCCAGAGATTATTTTTGAAATCTAAAATAAATTCATATTTAATACATTACAAAAAAAAAATTATCTTTAATGCCCAAGCATGAATAATCACATCTTTATGTTAGTTTATAATTAATATTTTTGCAAAAATAATAACTATGTATATATAAAAGCCATGTATATATGCATTCATATTGTAGGTATATATGTTCTGGGAGAATTTTAGGTAAACTTGATACTATCAATATATTGTGACACTATTTTTAGAATTATTCCAGTTGTATATATGGAAAAAATGATAGACAGATATAAAACTATTATCACATAATTTATTAGTAATAAAACTCGATAATATCTATTTTATAGAGCTAACTGATTTAAAATAGTCATTAAAAGTTATTGCAAAATATTTTGCCAAAATAAACCGATTTCTGTTTCAAAATCCAATTTTTATCATCAATTATCTGACTATGAGAATTTTATTGATACACTATATATTTCAATAAAAATTTTCTTTAATGCCCAGGGCATGAATTGTTTTTATAACTATTGAAAATGTGTGAAGGATTGTATAGAATCTATTCCTTGTAAACATACATTTCTCAAAATAATTAAAAAATCCATTGGTTTACTTTCACACCAACATTCCAGCTTACAAATCAAACAAATAGAACCAATTGCTTAATTATCATATTACATTCTTATCTAAATTTCTAGAAATAACTTTCAGAATATGTCTAAAATTTTTCATCACAAAACTTACTATTTGTATAGTTAAAAAAAAAGAAAAACCCTATATTTGCTTTTTACGGTTTTCTATATTTTAATATACAACAACTTGAGGCTATATAAAGCTCATGGGGGTAGTTTTCTGGTATGTGGATATTTCTCAGATAGCTAGTTAAATTTACTTGTAATAGAGCCTGTCTGGTTCACTTGAGAGTGCCAGTAAAACAAAATCACTACTCTGAAAACTAAACCCTAATAACAGTTTTACTGAACAAATGGATTAATTACCATTAGAACAAAAATAGTATTTTTCCTATATGAACTCACAAATAAGACAGGTATCCATAAGAGGTGAGTATTCTTTATTTTCTTTGATTTTATTGTTACTGTTACATATGTTCCAACCATAAAAGGACTACACATGTATGCTTCACACACACACTAGTATATTTTATTTCTGTAAGATTACACCTCAAATTTTAGTAAAATTTGCCCCATAGCTCTGGGGATACATCAAATCTGAATTTGAACTGCCAGCATGTTTATGAAAACAGCTGTAATATTACTTAACAAGTATCTTGTTGTTAACATATTTTTTGGATGACTCAAATCGTTGATAGAATTTGCTTATTGTGTTCATCCAAAAATGAGAATTTTGGCAGTAAGACAATAGCAATTTAATAAAGTTGCATCTTGTTGGATTACTTTCAGAAAAGGCATAATGTATACATATATTTTACGTCAAATTAATAATTAAATATATATATAGCTACAGCAAGGGGTATCTTTTCGAAAAGAATCCCATAACATTCTGAACATAAGAAAATAATTTGCATTTCGTAACCAATTTTTCTGAACTGAAGGTTTGCCATCCATATGATAGAGCCATGTGCCGCTTTCATTGTATATATTTAATACATTTATTGCCGCCCAACTTGTCTAGTGGTTAGCGTACCTGACTACAGATGGGTGGGACCTGGGTTCGAATCCTGGCTCGGGCATGGATGTACTTTATCTCTTTCTTGTCTTTGTCCTTTCTTTGTGTGTGAATGGTTGCCTACCCTATAAACGGGTCCCTATGGCATGTGTGTACTGAGGAAGTCGGACTCCACACCAAATATGGTTCAGTTGGAAAAGTGGAGCAGCGCACCCCATATTGCCAGTCTGGCTGGCACACGACAACAACAACAGCAGAATTTAATGATTAACTATCTTTTTTTCTAATCCTAATTTCCAAAACATTTTTTTTTTTTAGAAATTTCAAAAGTTATATGGCAATATATTTAATAAGAAATCAAAAAGCTCTTTTATTTACAGCTTAAATAAAATTTGAGTTTTAATTAATTTAATTAAATATTTCCAATAAAGAATCCTTAAAAAAATTGTATATCATGCAACACAACTTGTTATCCTGTTCACAAAAGTTTATCAATCTTAATTTAGCAAAAGAACTTATCTTCCTGATTTGTTTATTGAGGTTTGATATTTTAATACATTGACTTGATATTTGAAATACTTAAAATTTGTAAAAGAAGACAATTTTTTTTATCTTATTTCTTTTCAAAATTTGAATATCATTTTATTAAAATTCAAGTTTATATAATTTCAAAACTTCTTTTTCCTAAATTTAATATCATCATTAGTATTTGCTTTAACTTTTAAAATATTAATAAAAAATATTGAATTTAGAATACAAAAACAAACTATAACTTGATATTTTTTAAAAGATATATTTAAGATGATAACATTCATAAATTAATATATAAACAGTATAATCAATAATAGATTTATTTTCACCACTAAAAATGTTTTTCAGTGAATTATGAAACAAAAATAATCTGTTTGGTTAATGAGTGATTCTAATTTTAAACATTCACAAACAATTTTGAAATTCAGAATTTAAATCAGAAGAGTATGCTATAGTAATTTTGTTCTTATATTTATTTTACTGGTATATCCAGAAGTTCAAAACATAATTTTGTTCTTCTGAATATATCAGTGAAATCAATGTACTGCATCATAAATAAACAGATTATTCCAGTCTTAGGCAATTTAATAATTTTATATTCTCAAATGTTAGCTTTTTGAAGTTTTTCATAGAGTTTTTAAATGTAACGTTTGAATTTTTAACTTTTATATATTTCAACCTTGTTCACTTTTAAAAGCAACTTAAATCTGCAAAATAAATTTCGTTTCATTTCAGTATGTTGTAAATTCTTCTGATAATTTTCACCCAATTTGGTTTGCTGAAATCGTCAAGAGAAATTATAAATATTTGTAAATAAATTTAGCTATAGTCAATTTTTTTAAAATATTGATTGGACTCTAAAAACTTAAAATTCAAGAATAAGTTTTGATAATATCAAAAGTTGTTATAGTTCTTTTCTTCTTTTTTTTTTTAATCAAAAACGAACATTTTAGGGGGGAAAAAAACAAATCTAATTGACATTGACAATTAGATTTGTTTGGTCAAAATGCTTTTAGCAACAATTCTTTGACTGTCAAATTCAATTAAGAACTTTGGTTAATTGTTGTATACAGTCATAAGTTGAAAATTTTATTGAACAAAATAGGGAACATGAATTGATGAAAATTAACTAGTGAAGAAAAAATTTAATTTCTTTGTCATGTAAAATTGATATTCATATCAGTATGTATAATATAACACATGTATGTACAAAAATACCCTTTTATGTCTAATTACAGTATTTGTATTTTCAGGTAAATAAAAGCTAAAATATTTAATAAAAATATTTCCGAAAAATTAACAAATATGAATTATGCAATTAAATCGTAATCTGTTGCACCTTTTTTTTTGTTTGTTGATATTGGGCAGTTTTATTTGGGATACTTTCCAGTTATCATAACAAGGTCTAAAGGTAATGTTGCTTGTCATCTTGTGAGTTGTAAGCAAACATTTTCTATTATATTTAATTCATGAGAAGTCAATGTATATATTTATATGCATGTGTGTATATATTAATATATACATTCAATAACAATTAATTAATGTTATTTGTTATTATATAGTTATTTCCTTCCTAAAATTATTATAAAAGTCAAATGGTACTCATGAATGTATTATGCTTGAAAGTACAATAATTATTTTGTTCTTATGGATTTAAAAATTTGAAATTGGCATGACATCTAACAAATAAAAGAACATGCCACAACAAGAAAAAAAATTAACATCTGGTAATGAAAAATTGTTCTATCTTGATAAAACTTTGACTATATATCAAGACTATTTAAACAATGAGCTATATTTACAGTTACTAAAGAGAAACCTGAAAAAATCTCCAGCATTCATCTAAAAAAAAGTGCATTTAAAAAATAGAAATCCACCATTTATTGCCTCTAGCCCTGCAATGGCTTCTACTTCAAGTCTAATCTAATTGCTGGGCTTCTAGTTTTCTCAATAAAAATATAAAACACATTAAATACAAAGATGTACAATATGTATATGTAACAGCTCAATGGAGTTTAGTTTAAAGAACAAAAAGTCTTCTAAGTATAAAAGGTTACAGGCTTTATCACACAACATCTGTTAAACAACAAAAAAACTTTGCTTTATTATCTTTTTTCATGCATATCTGTTGCGGTGGAGAGTTGAATATTTTCTAGATGTTCTCCATTTTGACATGTTTTTTGGTTCATACAACTGTTGGAAATCAAACATTTTTTCCAGATCAACGGAATTTTAGGCTGACTCCTTGAAAATAGTTAATAATTCCTGGAAGTGTTTAAATTCATTTTCAGACGTTAATTTTTCATTGAAAGATTGTTTCAATTCATTAATTTTTGATTTTTATTATTTTTTTATATTTTCAATAAAATCAAAAAAAAGGAACAATATTAGTTTGTATTATCTATCTCATTAATATAGACAAGACTATACAATATTGTAATAAAATTTTGATTAGGGAACAGAAGGTGTATAGCTGGTAACTAATACGGTTTGGTCACAAGATGCATGTTTTTCTGTTGAACATTAAAATGTTACGACTGCGTGGTGTTTAATATAATACAAACTAATAACCTTCGTAAAATCGTACAAATTCACAGCATTGTCAAATTAATTTAAAGTATAAACGCTCCTTCTTTAGCATAATTGGTTAGTGATTCTAAGACGTATGCTGCATATAAAATTTTAAGCAATAAAGAAATTATAGCAAAAAGAAAAAAAACCATATAGTTAAAATAATAATCTCTATTTTGTCCTAAGTGATATAGATTTCTGTGATATTTTGCAATCTATCTCCATCCAGTTTTAACTTAATTTGCTTCAATCTATGATCACTATTGAATAATCGATTCAAGTTAATTAATAAAAAATTATTTATAAAGTACATATATCACTTTAAAAATGTTCAAATGAAGACAATTGGAAATGCAATCCATCCGCATCCATGTTATTTCAAGAAATCGTGTGTTCTTGGAAATATTACCTGATAAAAGATTTTAAAAGAAAATTCAACCTTATTTTTAAAAACTTTATTAAATTAATTACAATTAACATATGATTGTAATTAGGAAGTTTCATTTAAAAACAAAATTTGCATAATAAGGGAAAATCCAAAATGCTACAATTATCTAAATATTAATTAGAATATTATTTTATCAATATAAGCAGTATGTATTTAGCAAATATTTATAAAATTCTAATTTTTAAAGAGATTTAATTAAAAAAAATATATAATTATCAAGACGCCAGTTCAATTGTAATAAAGGAAATGATGATAGCTCAGAAATAATATGAATATTCACACTCAAATCAGTAAAGAAAATATTTTGTCAAAAAAAGTTTTTTTTTTATATAATTGTTAAATTGGAGTTTCTAATAATCATTTATAAAACTAAATAAGAAAAAATATTCATTAAAATTTGAATAATTTATATAACTTTTTTTAAATGAACATCCAGATCTTAAGTTTATCTGAATATGCCATCAAAACATTACCATGTTTCTATATATTATAGGATTCTGTCCAACCCTGCTTTTGATATGTCTAGCAATATAATGTAATGTTACGTTTCTAGTCTATAGGGTGTAACTGTCAATTATATCATCTCACATTCAACACTTATAGAAGGCATTGGTACAAAGTGAGAGTAATAAGTTGTACAAAGAAATCCCCTAAATAACATACCACCACCGCAACCTGAAATCAGAAAATTATTAAAAATAAAGTTAAGAGAGTTTTTCAATAAACTAGAAATCTCCAAAACTATACTTTAATCAAATAAATCAAGAAATGAATACCCAATTATATAATCAGAAATAAAAATCTAAAACTTACACTGAAAACCTTAGCACAAGACATAACTCTCTCTGGAAAACCACAAAAAAAAAAAAAGCAAAAACTTTCAATTCATAAAAATTCTAAACCTCTAATATCAGTAATAGGGTAAAAATTTTGTTACAGTTAAAGAAAAAGTTATAATAGCAAATGAATAATATCTCTGACATCAATACAAAGAGTAATTAAAAATACAATAATAAATTGCTCCTCCAATAAACTTTTAAGTGAAATTTATGCAGCTGATATTATTGAAAATATTATAAAATCTCCTGCTTAGGAAAGGTAACAAACGAAACGCTTAAAAATCTGAAACTAAATAAGAAATGCAAGCAAACAATCTAAATTGATATTTAATGAGAATATCTTAGCATCAACCCTTTAAAATATGTCTTAATTTCTTCATTTGTTTTCATTTCTTTAATGTCAAAATGAAAAATTACATAAAATATTTTCATTTTATATAAAAATTTTCTGAACTTTGACATATTTTTTTTTAAATATTTTTATAACATAAAAAATTACTTTTTATTAATACTAATTTATAAAACACGAATTTCTATGTTCTAATAAGGTTATTTGATTTAACTTATAAATTGGAGGTAGGAGTTTTACTCCAGGTTTTCTTTCAGCTCCTAGTTCAAAGCTGTAGGTTTTTCTTTCAGCTCCTAGTTCAAAGCTGTAGGTTTTTCTTTCAAGCCAGAGCTCCTGTACCCTACAGTCAGCCCATACTTTATACCTATTAATTTACTTAGAACTCTTTAGTTGTTAGTCCTAATTATTTATTTAATATTAATTTAAACATTAGGATTTAATAAAAATTCAAGAATATTAGTGGGGAGGAGAGGAAAATTTTATAAAGGTAGTTACATTCAATCATATATTAATTAAAAAAATTCTTGATTAATAAATGATGAAAGGAGTTATTTATTAGAGAATATTTATGAAACAGGGAATTACTTTGTTTTATCATAATGATGTGCAGTAAGCAACTAACGAGTAAGAATATATAATTATATTCTTACTCGTTATAGTAAGAATATTATAACAAATATATTAAAATATAACATTATTATTAATTAATAATAATGTAAATATAGTAAGAATATATTCTTACTCGTTATAGTAAGAATATATAAGTAAGCAACTAACGAGTAAGAACATAGATGTAAAAAATATATATACAATGAATTTTGGAGGCTGTGTTGCTTTTATATTATTTACTATATCAAAGCAAGGTATATATGTAAACAAAATAAATTATGGGGAGGAAAATATTGATGCAGCTTGGAAATTCAGGGAACTCGGGAATAGTTTGTGTTTAATTCTAAATAAAATAACAATGCATTTATCAGTGTTAAGATTTTCCCTTCTGCAGAGATAAATAGTCTTTCATTGGCATTGTTGATTGAACTTTTTAAATGAATTTAATTTAATTTAAATAGCAATTTTACTGCCTTACTTCTGAAACTTACTTAATAATAATTTTAGTTCTGAATCTCTTTTTGAAAACTATCAAACTACAAACATTAATTATATAACAGTTTAAATTTCAAAAATCATTAAAAATTTTTAAAATATTTTTAATTACAATGAAAAGTTTTGAAATATCAAGAGATATCTTTTTTTCACAAGTAAAAATAGATTTAGCATTATTAGAACTTCTTGCGTGTGAATTCAATTTTCTCAGGATCATTTAATTAAGAATATTGAGTTTGATATGTGAGTCTCAAATTTACTAACACAGTAAATTATTTAGCTTTGTGTGAATTTTTACTAAATATCTTGTAAAAAAATTGTTAAAAAAATTTTTTTTTGTTAATTTTACAAGCTTTGAAATAACTATTTTACTTTGTACATTTTGTGTTTTAGAAGAACATTACACTATTCTTTGAGCTAAACAGATAATGTCCGACTTAGAAGAATAACAAAACTGGATGTTGTAGGTTCAATTCTGGTTACTGTTGAGCAACAAAAAAACTGATATTGTATATTTTTCTGTCTGTATTTATGTGAAAGTACATAGTAGATTTTATTCATTTGTTATCCTTATTTAGTCAATAAGTTGATGTTAAAATTTAAAGTTAATTATTAAATTAATATATATTTCCAGACTTTCTATTAAAACTAAATATTTTTCAAAAATATCATCTTGTTCCTTACATGGAGAAGAGCAAATAGTTTGAACAAATAACCAAATGTAAGAAGTATTTTTAATTGTGCAAAAAAAAAAAAAAAAAAATCACACAAAATTTTAGATGTTAATATTCCTAATAAGTATTATATACAGAATGTTTGGTTTCAGATTGGTAAATAAATTATTTCTCCTTGTGGCTTTTTAAAATTAAAATACTTCATTAATATTATAAAATAAGGCTTATTGGTGCCAGAGCAAATGATATTTTAATATACCAAATAAAAATGAAACATTTTCGAGAAGTTTTAATTTAATTTGAGATTTTTCATGTAAAAACAAAATTACACTTCAATAACAAATATATATAAAAATTCAATACAGCTTTTGAATCAAAAATTTATAACATATAATACTACTCTGAAGTTTTTAATTATTATTAACATTATTACAAGCAAATATATTTTCAGATAGCTTTGTCATGTAAAATACTTTTGGCAACCTATGCAAAGTTAATATTCATTTCTACAAGAAAGTAAATAGCATAGAAAATCTGTTGTGTTTGAGAAAGATTTCAGACGAATATCAGATTGTTAAGATTTCTCACTAAAAGAAAAGCAAATGCATCATTTCTGGAAAATAACATGCATGTGATGCTTTTTTTTTTATCAAATAAACAAATAACTTCAAGGATAAAATTTTCAGACAAAACAATTTTGATAGATACTATACTAAAAGGATAAAGTATTTATGTTCATATAAAAAAACAAATGTTAATTTTATACCAGAGATGTCTGCAAAAAGCTCAATCATATGCCAAAAGAAATTCACAAAAATAAAAATTCTTTAAAAGATTTTTTGAGTGAAATCTTGCTGACTAACCTAGAATACGTGAATTTATTCATTTGTATGAGAATATAAATTACATTTCAAATCATCTTCGCTTGAGAAACCTTTCTGACAAATATCACATTTGAGGTTTTTCTTCCTCATGAGAAAACATATGTAGTTTCAAACTGTCTTTGTCAATGAAGTATTTCTGACAAATATCACATTTGTTAGGTGTTGGTATAGTATGAATAAGCGAATGAATTTCCAGATAATTCTTATGGACAAAACACCTTTGACAAATATTACAAGAATATTTTTCTTTTGTATGAGAATTTAAATGACGATCTAAATCAGTTTTTCTTGAATAACTTTTATGGCAAATATTGCATTTATGAGGTTTCTGACTTTCATGACAAAATAAATGAGATTTTAGACTGCTTTTGTGTGGGAAACTTTTCTGACAAATATGACAAACATGAGGTTTATCCTTTGTATGAGTAAGAGAATGACGCTTCAAATCAGATGCGTCTGAGAAACCTTTCTGACAAGTGTCACATACGTGAGGTTTTTCACCAGTATGACAAAGAAAATGTCGTTTCAAATATCTTTTCTGGGTAAAGCCTCTCTGGCAAATATCACATATGTGGAGTTTTTCTGCTGAATGAGTAAGTAAATGACATTTTAGATATTGCTTTTGGGCAAAGCTTTTCTGACAAATATTACAAAGATGAGTATCACTTTCTATATGAATACGCAAATGATTTTTCATATTAGACGAGTCTGAGAATCGTTTCTGACAAATATGGCATTTATAAGGTGTTTCACCAGTATGAAAAAGTAAATGTTGCTTCAATTGTGACTTTCGAGTGAAGCCTCTCAGACAAATATCACACTCATATGGTTTATTATTTGTATGTGTAAACAAATGAAGTTTTAAGCAAGCTGATCTTGAGAATCGTTTCTGACAAATATCACATTCATGGGGTTTCTCACCAGTATGAGTCAGTAAGTGGCGCTTCAGATGAGTCTTTTGAGCAAAGCTTTTCTGACAAACATCACAAGAATGAGGTTTTTCTTTGGTATGAGTAAGAAAATGAATTTTCATTTGGTTGTTACTGGTAAAACTTTTTTCGCAGAAATTACAAAGATAAGGTTTGTTTTTTGTTTCAGTAATCAAATGACATTCCATATTGATTATATTTGAAAAAAAAAATCCAATAGACAACTCATGTGTGAAGTCCTTTCCTGAATCAGATAAGAAATAAAGTATGAAAGGGAACTTCCGTTTGACTGCTTTTTTTTTTTTTTTTTTTTTGTTTACCTTTTGCGATCTCGCCAAATCCCGATCTCTGTTCACCAAGCAACGCGATTACAATATAACATGGTTTATTTTAGAACTAACCGTTATTTAAAGGAACTGTTCTTTAAGAATAGTTATTAAATAATAACCGTTGGTAAAACTATATTTTAGGGTGCCCCCTTGGCAAATTTTGGTTGGCGCCATTCCTGTTTACGCTGAAGACTGTGCAAGCAGATATGCCTGTTAACATATTATGAAATTGCAATGAAGATAATATAAGCAAACTTAATAAACCAAATAAAATGCATAAAATAACTTGGCGAGAATCAAGGAGGCACCCTAAAGTATAGGCTTACCTAACCGTTTAACAAATACTGCGTTATTCAGAAATTAGGTTATTAAGATAACGTTTTTCATGTCAGCAGGCCGCATATTCGTAGATGATTGCATGAAATGAGATACAACGGTGGAAATCGGAAAGTAATTACCTCCTAATTCTAGGGTAATAATTTCCTTTCTATTGTTACCGCGAAACGGCTAGTATAGCATTACTTCCTAAATGTCGCTTGTTTAACTCCTAAATATACGAATAAATCCTAAATGTCGCTTGTCTAACTAAATTTTCATTTTTAGCAAATAGCATAATTTTATTAAAATCGATAAACTTCATTGAAACATTTTGGCAGTAAAAAATTATCAAATAAGTTTTATTTTTTGCCTCCACGTATTCCTTACTTTCGGATTAGTTAAAAATCGATTTTAAGACAATATAAATGTTTATTAACATTCATGTATAGTTTTGAAATTTAAAATCAAATTGCTTATTATTTAAATTTATTAATTTGAAATCAATTTATTCATAAGTTTAAACCTTCCGAAAAAGATTTTCATTTGCAATTTTATTGCCTTTATATAAGAAAAATTCTTTTTTCCAACATTAATAGTTCAAATGAATTAAATGTTTTTCAAATTTAATTAAGAATAAAATATTTCTTAATAACTATTTTTGAATAGTTATTTCAATTTTTATGATAAAAACATTTTTAACTTAAAAAGTAGTAATTCTATAGGAATACAACGAAATCAGAAATGTTTTTAAAATCAGAAACATCTTTGAAATTTTTAAAATTACAAATGTCCTAAAATGTTATAAATTTATTGAATGAAATAGAAAAATATACTATTGCGTATAGCAGTATCTTCAAAATAGTTCAGAAAAAAAATAAGCTGTTATTTTCATATATTTTAAATTTGTAAGAAAAAATCTTATTAAAAATATTACAATTAAGTAGAAGCTTTTCAATAAAATAACTGACTGAGAAAACTTCTCCTAGTAAATTCATAAGAAATGAATAATATAATTTCTTTCTTTTTATTTTTATCTAAATTCCTTTTTGGTTTGTTAATTACTCAATGGATATTTTTGCCAGATGAGGGCTAATTAGACAGAGAATTACTGTTTAAATCTATAATTCCTGGAGATAATTTAATCAATGAAAAACTTTGAAAAATATTCAGTATATCAGTTTGGAAAACTACTATCAAATTTACATTGTTTGGCAGAAAATATTTCTAATTTTATTTAAAAATTTATATGTAAGTGGATAAATTTATTTTAAGGAAATAAAAAAACCTCTTTCTAACTCTATTCAAGCTTTTTAACTTCATAATCTCTTATGGTGACAAGGTGACGATATTTTTTACAAAAATGAGATTCTCACTTCAAACAATCTTTTCTTTTTCAAAATCAACTCTAGTTGTGAGCATTCATTCTGTAAATTAAAATAAATTCTGACATATTTACGACTAACCTCACACGGGAGAAAATTACCTAAAAGTGTTTTAGCCTTCTTAAGTGTAGAACAATAAAATTTTGAAGTGATCTACACTAATGAAGTAATTGATCAATTTGTTTTTATCAAAGACAAGGAAAATATATGTACTTTAATTAATATATCAGATTGTTATTGCTGTTAATAAAAACATTTACTTACATCTGCGATATGTATTTACATATTTTCATTGCTCAAAAATTATATGTTTTTAAAATAATTTTATTAATATGTAACATAAATATTTTTAATTAATTCTAAATTTTTATAAGTCATATTATTCGATTGATACATTTTAGAATCAACAATATTAGTTTTGATTTTTTAAACTAGATTTTTATCTCTAATTTAAAAATGTAATATTCTGAGCCATTAAAAATATCTGTATTTTATGGTATCTTAAAGTAAGCACTCTTCCATATAGTTATTTGCATTATATTCTTATTACGAGTTTATTCTTATATTATATATTTTGGGGGAAGAGAGGAGATGCCAAGGAATCGCTCCCTATTTTTGTCCTATATTTGTCCTTAGTTATGCTCACTACGCCACCATTCTGAAGCTATCATCACATTTAAAGGATTCTTAGAAAGTTGCAAGATGAAAATTCATATGTTTTAATATTTTCGTCAAATTTGGTACCTCTTTTATTTCCCCATTCTTCTCAGGTTACTTCTTTGCTTGATAAAGAAGTGACTCAAATATAATTGATTCAATCCGCAAGTAAAAAAAAAAATTTAAAGTCGAAATTATTAGAAAATTTTTTTATGCAGCATTATTTTTCCTTAAAATGAAATTTTCAAAGTTTTGAATTCTTGTAATCTAGATTAAAATTTTTGAGGTAACTGTAGTTGTGTACTTACATATCTACCTTTATTTAAAAAAAAAATTCTAAGATTGTATTGAACATGTTATATACATGATGGTTAAATAAGCTAATAACCTAGAAGTTCCTCAAGAGGGTAAACTCTCTGAAATATAATTTAATACATGAAAATATATTTATTTCTCTGCAAAATAATCGATAATATTATATAATTTTTTTTTAAATTTGTCAAACCAAAATTGCAGTGAGTAAAATATGACATAAATTTGTATTCATTATAATTGTTGTAAGTACATTAATTATTAATATTAATAATCATGAAAGCAGTTTTTATCAAGAAATGAGACTTGAAATATTTTACAAGTATACATTCATTTTATTCGAAATGAAAATTTTTATACCGTTATGTGGATTTTCTATTGATTATTAAAAACGCGATAATTTGAAAGACATCCAAAATTCAAATTTGTTATATTCTTTCAAGTTTTCATTAATAATATTTCCATTTTATGATGTTTTCCTTTTTTTTTTACGACTGATATTTTACTATGTTATTGTAGTCATTTGGATAGTTGATTTAACTTTCATATATTTTTTTTTTATAAAAGGAAGTACTAAATATTTCAAGAATATTTTAAAATTGTTATTATCATTTTGTACACATGATTGTAAAATATTCCCTGAAAAGACAGAAGTACATGATCATTAATCATTCTCCTCATTAATTAGTATGTACTATATGTCTTTATTAATGGAAACATACTACATTTTATTATCTACTCAGGTAAAACAGTTATATGCAGATAAAAGGTCTATTTTTATGTATGTCTATTTCTTATTCTGCTTGTCTACTGACGATTTATGAAGGGTAAAATCGAAAACATTCACTCAAAATGAAACTAAATATAAAGATGTCTGTCACTGATTAACTCGAAATAAAATCTGCTAAACTGTGTGATTGGTGTTTTTATTTAATACAGAACTTAATGTACTGATAACCCGTAATAATATAAATAAAATCTTATTTTAGAAGAAATAATAAATATAATATAGTTCTAAATATGCCATAAATATAGTTCCGTAAATATAGAACTCATAAATATAGTTCTAAATATGCTGAAATTTGCACACCTTCGAAAATAGAGTAAACTACCAAAAAAAATCAAAAATAACTATTATATAAAAAAGTTAATAGGTTTATTTAGTATAAAATCCATTTTTAAGAATTCTAATGTTTCATTTTATTATAAAAAATATAATTTTTCAGAAATAAGTATTGATTTTATTTCCTCTTTACGTGGCATCGGAGTTGAATATTTGGATTTGATTAGTTTCATGAAATTTCTGCCATTGGAGAAATAAATTTTTGCAATGCCTGGAATCAATTGCATCGGTAAAGACTAAAATAAATTGTTAAGTTTATAAGATTTTAAAAATAAATAAATAGTTTATTAATAAATTGTAGGTTTGTAAGATCTTCTATAGGAGGTGCATTAATCTCACATACACGTACGATTATTAATGCATTAAGTGAAATTCGTTTGGTGCTTTTCATATAAAAGGATTCCATAATAGCGGTGCATTTTACAACATTCCCATGCTGGATGCAAATGTTGTAAAATACAGTTCTTAATGTACTGCTCCCTTTTACATTATAAATAAAATCTTAATTTAAGGGAAATAACCCATAAATATAGTTCTAATTGTGCTGAAATTTAAATACCTTCAAAAATAGAGTAAACTGTCAATACAATAGAAATAAACTTTTATACATAAAAGTTACTAAGTTTATTTAGTATAAAATTCCTTTTTTGAAATATTCTAAACTTCTTCTAGGAATTTAATAATTAAAGAAACTACTAGACTTTAAATAGTTTTCAGCAATTTAAGTGAATTTAAAAACTTAATTAAAATGTTTGTAGTGGAAAATAGTTTCAGCTCTCTTGGCATTGTATTCTTTTAATAATGGAGTGTTATTAGGAATAATTTAAAATCACGTAATGTATGCTACAGAGAAAGATTAAAACTTTTAACCTACATAAATTAATTATATTTCTGAGTAAAATTGTATATGAGCAGAAGGATTCAAATTATTTTTCAATTTTTCTATAAATTTTACAATTTTATTGAAAATTTTCACATTTTTTTCTTTAGAAATTTGCAGTATAAAAAGCAAAATTCATACTACATAAATTTTTTTCGCACTCGTGGTAATAGTTTAAAATCGATCCAAATATTTGGAGAAATCATTATTTCACAGCAGGAAATTTTTTTCCGTCCATAACCTATTTAAATAGAAATGTAATTTCCATTTCTTCAGTCTATAGGAATTTATTTTATTTGAAGAAAACACATATATTTAACAAAAATGAATGCTATATAATTCATAGAAAAATTTTATGATATTGAATAATTATTTTATTTATTTATTTCATTTTAAATTTCTATTACATTGCTTCATGTATTTACTAACATTTTTTTTAAGGTTCTACGCATCATTTCCACAAAAAACCAGTTTGTCACCCACGAAAGCTTCCTTTCTTTATATTCGGAATTTCGGAAAAGGCCAAAGTGATGGAATTGACGACATTAGTGTGGCGTCATGTTTCCAAACAAATACATTTGCTTAATATTGTATTTAAGAGTGCCTTCTTGACAAACTTGGAGATTTTTGTTTGTTTATCGATTTTATTGGTGATTTTTGTTGACACAGAACAATAAATTGTTCTGTTGCAACCAGAATACGATTGGAAATAAGCCCAGCTTGGTGATTAACTGTGACTACAATTTGGCGAGAATCAAAGGTTAAGCAAACAAAAGGTTAAAAGTTTTAACAAACACGTTATCCTTAAATAATGAATATCAATTTCAAAAATAACAATTTAAAAATCTATCACCTAAGTCTATGGCAGTTTCAATGATAAATGATGCTTAACAGCAAATGTTTGGAAACAATATGACGTCACAACTAATGTCGTCTAATAGATGACATTACTTGTGACGTCATATTGAAATAGTTCATAAAACGTTATTTGATAACGCCTATTTAGACTCGTTATTTTCTTGGAACGTAACATTGATAGCTAGTTATCCAAAAAGTAACTGATTTTGCCATCGTCACTTAACATAAACAAACATTGAACAATCAATAGATACCATGAATCTATCATTTATTTATCAATTAAGCATTAGTTTTTGTTTGGTACTGGGAATACTTCTGTATCTTGTTCTGTTCCGATTCTACGCCAAATTTCTTGCCAACAGGGTGATGACAATCTTGTTATGGTGCTAATACACCATAACAAGATTGCTGATTGATTGGAGGATGACGTCAAGGAAAGAGGAGGGGTTAATGACGTATTGCTTAAAGTTAGGAGGAGTTACTGACATAGTAAAAGAGAGAGTTTTTTTTATGAATTTTCGAGCGCTTCTTAACTATTTCTCTTGCATTTAACCTAAATGCTCTGTTGTTTATCATAAATTGAAATTTTACGTTCTTTTAAGAAATGCATCCATTTCTTCAAAATTTTACAGTATTTTCCATAATTTTATTGGAAAGTGATGATCTGGTTCAGCAAATTTTGGAATATTATGGAATAATTCCTACAAAATCTACTGATGTGTAATGCCCTATAAGTAATGCCCCGATGAAAGGAATCAACTATAAAAATTTTTTCGATTTGTTTTTTAATTATTTCAATTTGTATGCTCTAATTTTGCATTAATATTGTCTATCTTAAAAATTAAATTTTATTTATTACTTTTAAAAAGTTACTCTCTTTTACAATTTAAATATTTGAATTAACCTCACTAATTGATTATTCTTTGAAAAAATCGTAACTCAGTAATCTTATAGGAATTAAATCACAAAAAATAAAAATAATGTAAATCCGTTTTTAGATAATATATTAGAACTATATATTTCTTATAAAAGCCATATATTACCAAAATGTGGTGCTTTGAAATTACTGATAACAGTTGGTAATATAAACCGTGTTTTCAATTTTTAAATAAATTAAAAACGCAACAAAATTGTTTGGATGATCTAAACTGTCATGTGGAACTTGTTGAATCATTGTTGTGTTCATTAAAGGAAAAATTAGATTAGCAGCAAATTATTAAAATTGATTTTATTGCTGAGCAACTCAAATTGTTTTCCAAGAAATCAGAGAAATTTCATTACACTACAAACCATGTTAATATTTTCTTCATTTTTGTTTTCTCTTGAAGAGGATCGACAAATTGTTGTCCTAATGGTTGATGAAATTTACATTCAACCCTTCCTTGATTATAAAAGGGGAAACATTGTTGGTATGTCCTATAACAATAAAGTGTTGGCTTCTAGTGCTCATGTCTTCATGGTGCATAGTATTCTGTCTTCATTCAAAGGGGTGGTACTTAATGTTCCAGAAAATAATATGACTGCAGAAAATTTCGTTAATCTGCGCTTTAGGTCCCCTACTCTGCCAACTTGGCGATAAATGCACCAAGCGTGGTAAACCGGACGTTTTTATTCCCAATGAGCTCTTTATGGCAACCTCCGTAGGAAATAATTTGCGTTTTTTCGCGCATGCTCATTAATTGGTTTTTTTCTTTTAGCATTTTCATTGGTCGTTAATTAGTTTCAGTTTGAAAAATCGGTCATTTTCATTGGTTGCTGATTAGTTAAAAATTGTATTCCATTATCGCCATGGCAACAGCGTTTTTGAAAACCCGCCAAATACGGGACCCACAGCACACTTTCGCCAAGTTGTTAGAGTAGGGGACCTAAAGTGCATTTTCACCGAAAATTTGTTTAGTTTGCTCAGAACAGTTGTCATTGACTTAGAAAAGGCAGACTATAGAGTTATTTCTGCAGTTATTGATAATTATACCATAAATAGAAAAACAATGTCAAATTTCTATTGATCTCCTAAGCAAAGCTATGTATATCATCATCCTGTTGATAACTCATGTCCGTTATTTTTTGCAATTGATTCAATTCATTTGATAAAATGCATAAGAAATAACTGGATCAATCAAAAAAGTGGGAGAAACATGTATTATCCCCACTTTAACTCAGAAAATGTGAAATTTCAAATTTCTAGTTTTGTAACTATTCGTAAAATGTATGAAATAGAATCCAGCAGTCTGCTGAAATTTGGATTGATAAGAAAACCTTTGTGGCCCACAAATCTCGAATACCAAAATGCGAAATTAGCATTAAAATTTTTAATGCTCATGTTAATTTTTTAAATCTGAATCTTTGTTTACTTTTTAACTTTTAGTCACTTGTTTTTTCCAAAATGCTATCGAATATATGTTCCAAAGTTTTAATAAAATTTGAAAAAAAAAGTTTATAATTTACTTTTTATCTTTTGCTGTGTATATATTAATAATGAATAAAAATATTTTTCTCAACTGTGTGATTTTTATTTTTATCAATTGAACTTAGATTATTTTGCATTACTACACTCTAGTGCATGAATTTATTATTCAAACTTTTAAATATTGTATATAAATACTAACTCATATTGAAAAGTTGATATAAATGTACAATAAAAATTATAAAACCATTATATCTGTCACATTCCTCATTCTATAAAACAAAAAGTTTCTTGAATTTCTTAATGTGTAAAGATTATTGTAAATCAATGTAATAAAAAAGAGCACATTTTTCATTCTAACTTGTTGCACATATTATGATTAAATTATGCAATATAAGCTAATGATAATATTGAAATGTAAATTTTATGGAAGGAAACTTAAGTTACATACAAACATTTACCTATAAATCGCAAATTTATTTTAGTTGACATCTGATACATAAATAAAATTCATAATATATATATATAAATAAAATTCATAGTATTTCAATGTTAATTATTAAATATTTCTCAAAGTTCGTCTTGATCACTCAGCATATCTGCACTGTCTTAAGACAGTTCATGGGAATAACAGTTGGTTGGTTGGTTTTAATTGTGCAAGGTCCAAGTAAGGACAAGCTGCACCCATGGGAATAACGGAACTAGTTTCTAAAAACTATTTCCGTTATTCCCATGAACTACTACTAAGTCACAAATCAGGCACACAGGCCTTGTATTCTAGAGGGTGTGAGCTGGACCCTTTGGCCATATACTTCATTTGATACATATAAGCATTTTTTGATGAAAAAAATATGTAGTATTAATAGTATTATTTAATTAGTTTCAGTACTTATGTATTAGTAACACCACAAAAAATTTTGCATTAAGTTGAATTAGTGCCACAGTATAACTGTATGTGGATTTAGATAAACAAAAGAAAGCAATAACAAGAAAAAATGGTTTTCATGTTTTGTATGAAAAATAACAGTAAAATTGGCTGCACACAATAACGCTAATATACAAGTACCTTGTTTTCTTTATTAAATTTTTTTATCCCTGCAGTGCGTTGATACAACAGAGAATTAAGCACTTGGAGTTTCACATTTGAGACAACCCAGGGCTCTCAGTCAGGGAAATAAGAATACAACGGGCTCTTGTGCAAGAGTTTTTTTTCAGAGCATTTAATATTTCATTTGTTTCTATTATAGTTTTAACATTGATTGCATACATAATAAATAAAGATAATGCTTTTGAAATAAATTTATCAAAGAATATGTATTTTGCCATACATTAGGAGTTATTAAATACATTACATGATCTCAATTTTTTTTTTTTCAAACCTTTGACCATCATTATCATTATTAATGTTCTGAGGGATATTTAAACTTTAGTTTTAGCATGCATCTAAATTGATTTTTTTTTTTAAATTAACTAGTTCCATTATTTGACTTGAAATCTTTTTTTGCTTAACATTAATTTTAATATAAAGTTCAGCAATTTTTCAAATATTGTTTTAGTTTAAAAAGAATAAAAATATAATTTACAATTTAGGTTTGAAACATGTTATTAGTTTTAGTAAATAGATCAAACATTTGAATAAGTTTCTTTAATAAAATTTTAATTGTAGTTGGAGACATTTTTTTTTTTTTTTTTTTTTAGCGATGGGTGAATTTTTTTTTTTTACACATAATACTTTGGGTGTTGGTGATGTATATTTGCCATCAGTGCTTTAATTTCATTCTACTTGACGAAATATATTTTTCTATTGCTAATTTTTTTTTTAAACTCATTCTAGACTTGTATGTTTTGCCAAATTTTTTAGTATTTTTTTTTGTTGTGATTGGTTAAATACAAATTGTAACCATTAATATTTAGATAAGGGAATAAAGGTAAATCAAACAAGACTCAATCTAGAATTCAACGAGTTGACATTGCCCGAATCTTCAAGTGACACTACGACTAAAATTATTCGCTACACACTCATTAGAGGCTCGTTCATTTTTTTTTTCACTACAGTCGCCACAAAAAGTTTAATTTCAAGAGTTTTTTTCCCCCCCTCCAAAACAGTTGTTTTTAAAAATACTGCTGCTTACTTCCAGTTCCTTCCTGCAAGTAAATCATTTGTTGAAAATGTGTAAATGAACAAGGGTTCTATTCTTTATGTAATCCTGATTAGGCTTTTATCAGATTCTATAACTTTGTATAGAGAGAAGGAGTGACTTCTCCAATATTCTAAATCATTCCTATTTCTTTAATACATTATAAGAACTACATTTTGGTTATTTTAGACACCAGTCTTAACATTTAACTATTAAATAAAACTTGTTTTGGTACTTTTATATTTTAGTTTTCAACTGGACGAAATTCAATATTTAAATTAATATGTATATATAACTTCTATACATAAATAAACTCACTTTCACAACAGGGAAAAATTGTTCTGAAGGAATGATATAAGAAAATTGTGTTTTATAAATAAGTGGTTTTAATTCAAAACATTTTTCCATGTTTTAAGACTACTCAAAGAAAATTATCCCAATCATAGTTTCTTTTTATCAAACTTTAATTTTTAAATTATTTTTTAACTTTAATGGGAGTATAGTATTTATGCCTTAAAAACCAAAACACTGAGAAATAAATTTTGCTTTTTTACCGATACGTTTTCCTAAAGAATGAAGATAAAACTAAATAAGTTATTAGTTGAAAATCTTTTAAAATAATTTGTATAAAATTGAGTTCTACTTGATCAAAATTTTTTAAAATTTTAATAAAATTAATATCAAGTTGCGATATTTTTCAAAGATAATTCAAAAACATTATTTTAATGTATGCAATAATAAATTGGAAATTCTTTGTTAAATAATGTTTTATGACGATTTAATCACAACCTAATGACTATTTGGTAGAGTTGGAAAAAGTTCTTCATGACATTAAATTGATGTTTAGATTTATATGATATACATACAAAAACATCAATGTATTTAATTGATAGTATCTGTATTCTGTAAGAAATTTTTTGTAGGAATCTGGCTTAATGTTAATTAGTAAGGTAAAGAAATAAAACCAGTAAACATTGATTAATTTTAAAGAATCTTTTTATTATGTACCCACCATGTGCTTTATGTGTTTTACACTACTATTGGAGACATTTATAATACATGGATCTTTGGGAGTGAAAACTGCATAGATGCATCAAGAACACAAACCTTTGTTACGAAACAATGATTTTGGCAAACAAAAGTTTTGGAATGCATGGTTAAAACAAGCACATTATTAACAAGATATAAGTTGACATTTAAAAAAAAAATGTTTCATAAAAACAGAACAATAAAGAGTCCAAACAAAGTTGCGAATTTGTACATTTTTATATAACACTCAATTCTGATGAACAAGGAATACACATAAGTATTTCGCACAATTTAAAAAATATAATTCAACAATAAAACAATATATATATGTAGATATAGATAACAATTCCTTTCATGCAGATTAGAAGACATTGATTAACGCCTCTGAACATCTGGATAATATAATGTTAGTTTATAATCTAATTTATAAACACCTATTTTTTTTTTCTCACCTTACATGTCAGATTGGTAGTTTATTTGAACATGAAGATATTCTAGTCAAAGCAAGTTGCACTCAGTACAATAAAGGTTTAGTCGAATACCTTGCTACAAACTGATACTTTTAAATAAACACCGAATTTGCATCAGCTAAATGCAACAAATTCATTCACAGCTGCAACCAGCATTTAACTAGAGATACTTCCACACCCAAGAACTTCTATAATTTAAGAAAATAATTTAATATAAAACGAAGATTTAAAACTAAATGTGATATTGATTAGAGATCAGTTAACATTAAACAGTTAGACATAGATTGTTTTGACAGTCCGTCAGAAAAATACATCACTGCCAGCAGCTATACATTAGGAACAAAATAGTGTATGTATATTCACAGGTATTTATTTCATAAGGGAAATGTCTAACATAGTAACGAGGACATTTAGAACTGCTACAATACGAGGCAACAAATCATATTTTACAAGATTATTCATCACATTTTCCATTAACTGGTAAACGCTAAAGAAAGAAAGGCAATGATTCAGTTTGAAGCCGAAGCTCTTTAGCAAATCCAGATATCGCTTCCATCAGATTGAAGTTCCTGTAAATAAATTGTAATAATTATATTCTACAAAATTATAGATACAATAATAAAGAAAAGTCAACATATAAATAAGTGCATAAGCGAGGTAAATAATTGCACAAATGATTAATAAAATGCTATGTAATCTGAAAGCATTTTCAGAGCAAATTGGAGGTTGGTTGGTTGGGTTTTGTGGTGCAAGGTCTGAAAAGGACAAGCTGCGCCAAGAGCAAATTGGAGATAGACCATAACATGGAAAATAGCTACAAAAGTTTCATGGAATATTTTTATAGAAATATCAATTTATCACATTTTAGAACTAAAAAATATGAAACTAAGCATCAGATATTAGGTTGGGAAAAAATAATCCATTATTTTTTCGGTAGACGTCTGTAGTGATCGATATCTCGTGAGGTATCTATCAAACAATTTCAGATTTATGCTCTTTGGAAAGGTGACATTTGACACTAAAATATCCTCTTGCGGTTTTATGTTTCATTAATTCAGTTACGAGTACAAGGTTTTAAAAATGGAAGACAACAAACAGAAAATTCGATACATTTTCGCTTTTCTCTTGTAACGGCGAAAAAGATAGCCGGGTGGCTAAATTTGTGAAAGGTATTTATCGTCCTATAAAAGACTAACAACCAGTTACGTACAATTTTTGTTTCGTCGATTCCGTTCGGGTATTTATGATGTTAGAGATGCACCTCGCATGTGGATACAGCATCGTCGAAAATGTCTATAAAATATCAAAAATGATCTAAGTTAATCGCATGTCAGCAGTCGTAACGAGCAAGACCTAAAAATCTACATGAAAGCTGTTTTAAACCTTTTTACAAAGTGAATCCAAAAGTTACATAAAGTTCATTTAAAAATAATTGATTTCTTTTTCCCCAACCTAATATTTAATTAAAATAACAATACACCTGTAACTTCATTTTTTAATCAGTTAAACACTAAAAGAATTAACCAAAAGAGATTATGTATAAAATGTTTTTTAACTTCCTGAGCCATTCTTTTAATGAACAATTGAAACTTTGTAAATTAACATTGCATCAGTAATCGAAATTTTATATTTATCCTGAAATATATGTAAGGCAGTTCCTGCTCCATGGAAATTTTTTATTATGTATAAATTAAAAATTGCAGTGGGAGGATGTTTTCATAAATACATTAATAATTCAGAACTAAAGTGTTTATAAAATATAACTTCAGAAAAATGTTTTTATTCTGTATACATTTTTGTCAACTTTGATTAAAGATTATCAAGCGATCAACCAATCTTAAACAAAAATACACAGAAAATCATATTTTCAGTGTAAACCATAGTTTATATTAATAAAACTGAAATAACACAAGTGATTTTTAATAAATATGTTTAAAATTACTGAGAACAGTAGTACAAAATAAAATTTCAGGTTGAATTTAGATTTTAAATGAGGTGCCTGATTGTTTGGTATTTGTATATAACCTTAAAAATTTTTTAACACATTTGCACCATTTATTATGAATTTCCAATTTTATCTGTAATAATCAGTTTTTAAATATTTTCTTCTATGTATTATTCAATTTAATTTCGAAAATTGTAAAGCTTTATCTGAAAAACACATTTAAAAGGTGCATAGAATTTTCAAATATTTTCCATGCTAAATTTAAAGCTATATATTTGTATAGGACTAAAAATTGATCTGTCTAAAGTGAACAGATAGATTCAAAAGTAAAAAATCAAATTGAAACACGGCACAATTTAATATCTCACATAAAAGGAAACTATCACAAAATTGTAATATTTTAAAATCAAACTAGATCTGATGACTTCCAAAACTGAAAGAACTTAAGAAACTTTCCTGAGCAAGAAATTATATCATGTAATGCATTAATACAACACTAATATGCTTATCTAACAAAATTACACTTTAGCTATTTTTAACCTGAATGCAGACTTCAGCAATCACTCATATTAATCAATTTAAAGTAAATTTTTCTTGGAGTATTCTTTTTTAGGTCAGTAGTCCTTAAGAGCTAGTAAGAGGAATACAGATGGAGTAAAATTAAAAAACAATTCATACAGATCTTTCCCTGTTGTTATCGACTTGTGAGATAGAACAGCCTTAGTTCTTTATTTAGGGCCTACCAATTGTTGAGTGGTTAGTTTTTCTGACTCCTAGGCTGTTAGTCCCAGGTTCGAATCCCGGTTTGGGTATGGACATTTTCTTTCTGAGTTTCTTTGTCTTTCTTCTGAGATGCATGAATGTGGACCAGAAATAACCCTATAAACAGGTTCGTTCTGGTGTGACATGGGTAATGCTGCTTGTCTCTGTGATTTAGTTCACAGGTGCCCACTGGGTAGAGCTAAATGAGTAGCAGTCTACAGCCTTCTGTGGCAAAAGGTTAGTCATCCTGTGCCCACCATTTGAAAAAAAAAAGTGTTTTCAGAATTTCCTTCTTAAAGCGAGCCATTGCTACGTAACATTCACTTCAGAGTAAACAAATAAAATAATGCCATTTTTTAAAATCCAATTAAATATATTTAAGTAAAAATA
The DNA here is from genome assembly GCA_026290005.1 of Latrodectus geometricus. NCBI lineage: Eukaryota > Metazoa > Arthropoda > Arachnida > Araneae > Theridiidae > Latrodectus > Latrodectus geometricus. The sequence goes on from JAPDSC010104064.1 coordinate 35,516, forward strand.
TAATAAAATACTTTTAATTTGAATTGCATATTTGGAACCCAATAGTCAGGACAAAAATAAATTAAGGTTTCGTTATTTTCAGTGTTACTAGAGAGAGAAGATTGAATGATTACTGTTTAACTTATACGAGTAAAGTAGAATATTATTCTCATAGCAGTTATGGAAATATTACCCATTAGAAAAGAATTAAATATCTATATGAAATTTAAATTTATTTCCAGAAAACTACACTGAAAGAATATATTTTATTTTAATGGAACTTAACTAACAGAACTGAAGTGCAACTCTAAGTCCCACCGTTAGTATATAATTGAATTTTCTATTCTGAATAGTAAGGTTTGGTTTTTTGTCATTCCAATCATTTTTTTTACACTTGAAAGCTAATTATAGATCAGGACAAATGTTTAAAGTGAATATCAAACCACTACAGTTATTTAAGTCCAAGGTGGGATTCGAACTCAGGAACTGTAGGCAAGAGCTATTCTGCTCTGAATAACAAGGTCACTAGATCTTGGGGAAGAGGTGTTTGTCATTCTTTGGTAATTATTAGCATAAGAGAGTTAATTTGATAAGGACCTATGATTCAAAATCAACCCTTACAAATCATCATAGCAGAGGTGGAAATCAAACCTATGAATAATGAACTGAAATCCACAGCATTAACAATTTTGTTCAGTTCGGCTAAACAAGTGCTTTAGAATAGAGAAAAATTTGGGTAAATTATAGATGTTTCAATTTTGAGATGGTTAATTTGCATTTCTGATCGTTTTATAGAGAGCTGCTCATTCAGCTCTGTTATAACAGAGAATATCAACAACTTTAAAATGCAAATTTTTGTTACAAAAAAAAATTAACTTTTAGAATTTCACTGAGAACTAATTGATAAGCATACTTTTCACAGGGCACCAAACGGATCATTGACAGATGTAGTTTGTGTAGGCAGCCCAGAAGTAGCTGCTGGCATTAGAGGCACCTGAGGAACAAACCCACCCCCATACAAAGGCTGTTGCACTGGGGCAACAGGTGGCATTCCACCCAAAGGCATAGCACCCATTGGTGCTCCAACAGGTCTTACATTTCCAGCCTATAAAAATAAAGGGTAAGTTAATGGATCGAAAATCAAAAGCAATTTTAAACAACAATTTACCTATTCAAGCATTTCATTCTTATAAAAACCATTTCAAAAATTTTTAGTCTGAAAAAATCAACAGCATAAGATAAGGCTTTCTGCATTATTCCAGACTGAATTACTATAGAATAATCTTTATTTAGGGTAGTTCAATAACAGTTTAAATTCAAGCAATAGTGTAGATGTTTTCAACCAACACATATCACCCACTTATATATGCTTTTATGTTCTTCTGATATATTTATAAGGTTTTCAATACATTCAATAGAAATTCCAATACAAAAAACATTTCGATCATGTAAATTATTAGAACACTAATTTCCCCCATTAGTTTATTAGATTTATTGATAACGTTAAAGCTAAATAAACTTCTAATCTATTTAACATAATTCTTGAGATATATTTTACATACATCAAATATATTAAATTAATATAAATTAATAAATGCAATATATATATATATATATATATATATATATATATATATATATAATGTTTTCCACTTAAAAGAATTTTAAATTACAATAAACTGATCAATGTTGAAGGTCAAAAGCTTGAGGTTAACACATCTACATAACCAAGTTACACTATGTATTGTTAAAATTTAATTAAAATAATGAAATAAAAATTATATCATGAAAATGATAAAAGCAAATTGCCAAAAAAAAGGAAAAGCAAAATATACATATATAATTTAAGTGTACAGTTAAAAGTCCATTTTAAAATGTAACTGCTAAACACTATTTTTCTGTACATAATCCACAGGTTATGTGCTAAAAAAACTTTTGAATTCTGTTGTATTATACACCGATATGGGTAATCTGATATTTTCCCTCAAAAAAAGCTTAAAATAAAGTTTTGAAAGAAATGCTGTTTATGTTTCATAAAATAGGTGGCACCATTACTTTTGATTTCTTTCAGCAATAATCAGCTTTGTTCAATTACATTCTAGAATGAATTCCATTCCTTAAAAAGATATTATTGGTTAATGTCATTTCATATTTTATCTTGAATGGAATTATTTCATTCTGAAAATATTCAAATTTTTGTATTGTCACATGAAAGCGAAAAAGTTTAAGTTACATAACAGATTTTAAACTAAAAGGTGTAGGGAGGGCAAATTAAAAAAAAAAAAAAAAAGGGTGACAAACATGTTAAACTAAGGTGAAAAACAAAGCATATGTGGTACATAAGATAAAATGCAACCAATGCAGTTTGAAAATAATATTTTCTTTCATTTAATTATTGACAAAACAATTATATTTTATTTTTAAAATATGTCTAACTTTGTTTTAAAAGTTATTAAAATCTAAAACTCTAAGTTCTACTAAAAACTTCTCAAAATTATCACTTTTGATCAATCTTGTGCTTTCATTTCAGTTTATTGACTATGCGATTAGTTGGATCCAAACTGTTCTTCATAATGTTTTCTCTGTACAATTATAATTTGTATTTATTATGTGACAGGAATACATATTTTCGACTATTCAAAAAAATCGCCACAGATTATATTCCACTGCGACTTATGTGACCTTCTTTTACTTGGAAAAAAAGCCTTGCAGATTATATCCAGAAAAATATGGTACTTGAAAAAACTTTAGAGATAAATATTCTTCATTATGTTTACATATTTTCCATTTTCTTTTGGTAGAGGAAAATTTCAGAATACCAATTTTTTTATAACATTAAAGATAAGTATTAAATTCAAACTCACAGTTTTAAGTGGAAGATTCTGTCTGAACTAATGAGAAAGCGACATTAAACTGTAGCTATATCAATAGAAGTATCATTTCCATAAATTAAAAAATATAGCACATAATTAACATTAGTTTTGATTTGTAGAACAAAATTAAGGTACCATGTAGGGTTGTTGGAAGACACCAGGAGCAGCCTGTTGTTGTGGGAATGCACCACCCATGCCTCCACTCCATTGACCTGCAGCAAGTGGAGCTTGACCCTAGAGAAAATTTAATTATATGAAACAAACCAAACTTAATTAAAACTATTCACACTAAATCATAAAACATAAAATTCATCACATCATATATACAAAAAAAAAAAAGGTTTATTGTAAATTTTTCTAAATTTTTAAAAAAGTGTTTATATACATATATATATATATAATAGGCAGTTTTCAAGCTAATCTAACTCTAGCAAGATGAAAAAGAATACATAAGGTATCATAGTAAGCCTCTAAATACAAAATTTTATTATATTAACTGTTTCACAAGTGCTAATGCGCGCTTATTGCTGAGGTCGGCAGTTTCTTTTGAGAGTCTGTCCAGGACCAAAGGCTTTTTTGCTGTTAAGCCTAAATCCATGAATTTACCGAAGTATCAACACATTGTTTAATAATGCTCTGTATAGAATTTGAATGGCATATGCTTTTTTTATATATATTTATGCATATTTTAGTTAATAAGTTATTTCTTGTTTAAATATATGTTTTACACATTTTATTTTCAGTATTTACTTCAATGACTTAACATATATAGACATTGCAATGGTAAAAACAGAAAGAATTTGAGTCTACAATTATCCACTAGAAACAGGACTTCAAACCGAAATAACCAACGCTCTAGAGAAAATAAAACTCCCTATTTACTATAAGCAAATACCACATGTAAATTTAAAGAGCCATCATAAAACATGCCATTTGGAAGCATTTTCTTCCCTCATGTTTCTATAATTGAAAACTACAGGTATGTGAGTTATGCTTCTCTCATTTCGAGTAGAAGGTCAAATCTACATGTATCTGAAAGGGTATGGACATACAATGCCATCTATTGTCGAAAATTAGTTTTTAAAACGTTCAAGGACATTGGAACAAATGTGTGATGGCCGGGAGTGAATGAGAAAAGACTGTCACACCTGTGTGTCGGCCAAAATAAGTGTGTTTCTTGCTGGCCTTGTATTTGTGACAGAAAGGGTTAAGAATATTTCTTTAGTTGATCTCAGTATTCCCTATTTGAGGGTTTATTCTTGATAAAATTTATCAACTAAAAAACTAAGCCTTTTAATTCCTAACATCAACTAGAAAAATTATTCATCATTATACATAAAGTTAAACTAGAAAATATGATTGCCTGACCCTATAATTAAATGTTAAACTATGAACATTATTCAAACAAATCTTACCAAAATCTATAAATAAGACATAATTGATTATAAAAGGTTAAGTAATATGGAAAATAAGAAAATAGATAACCATTGCAGCATATCCATGCTGTGGTGAAGCTGACCATCCAACATTTGCAGGTACACCACCAGGTACCACAGCAGCAGGTGCTGTCCATTGACCTTGAGGAATATTTGTCTTCACTGGAGGTTTTGGCGATCCCCATTGATGACCACTAGTTCTAAAAATGAAGAAATTTACATTTACTGCAATTATCAACTGGAATCAAATGAGAAACATTGTTGTGTCACACTTTAATCTTCTAATCAGCAACAAATGTTTATAAGTAATTAGCAATGCAATGCAAACATATAGAAAATTCATTTATATTGAGAAGAATAAATTGTATAAGCAAATTATTTCAAACTCTTGGATTTAATTTCCACACTTTTTACTTTTCCCATTGTTCCGTTAATTTAATTACAAAGATAGTTACAATTTTTTTTTATTTCAAAAAACAATCAATGTATAATAAAATACAATTTCAAATATAATCTGTAATAGTCAAAATATTAAAAAATAAAATCGTGAATTCTAATCAAATTAAAGATGAAATTTATATGCAACATTTAATTTGCAATTTTAAACAAATTTTTTCAGAATGCTATTTATACCAAAAATAATCTATTCAAGCATAGAATAAACAAATATTTGAAATCTACCCTGAGGATTTAAAATGAGCAAGTATTTTAATACTGAATTTAGAGTTCTGATGAGAAAATGAACACCAATTTCACTGATAAGCAGTTAAAAATTTGTCCTATCTTATCTGCTTACCTGTCTTATTGGAATACAAATTAATAATTCATAAATAATTCAATTTTCTTTACCTTTTCAATTGCAAAACAATTAATAAAATAGTTTATAGAATCCTAATAAAATATTAGTTTGTGATATCAGAAAACTGATTTTTCAGATAATATTCCAATCTGACAACATTCACTTCCTCTAAAGGATTTTGATTTTTCCTTCATACAAAATTGTTTTAATATTTTTATAAATTCCCAAGTTTTCTAGAACTATTTCAATCAACAATTTTTGATATTCAGTCTGTGGAAACTTTGTAATTAAGAGAAAAATTTCAAATTGAAAAAGTGCCATCAAAATATTTTTCATCCCAGTAAAATGATTCAGCATTTTAGACATAAAATTATTACTAAGAATCATTTTATGTGATTCTTTAACATGAAGTTATGGACACTTTATAGTAAATTAAGAATCAGTACTAATATTTTCCAACAATTTCATTGGATATCTACTACAGCTACATAAATGAAGATTTGCCATACCTTTAACTCATAACCACTAAATTAACCACTTGCGCTAGAAAGATGTGCCAAGCACGTCGTAATGTTTTTGTCATTGAATCGCCAACGACGTGGTATGTATGTCATCATTATACATACCACGTCTAAATAATATAGAGTTACGCTGGACCATTCTGGTACACTTGTCAGGGAATTCTTTGCCAGCTTAAGTGGTTAAGAAGCATGTCACTTAATCATCAAAACAATTCACACAAAAATAATTTCAAATTTGTATAAATTGTTCATGAAACCAAGCAGATAACAAAGAAAGTCATTACTTTTTTCATGAAAGATTTCACACAAAGAAAAATGAGATATAAATAATTACTTTTTGAGAACTTGTTTGGGACCATTTATGTCTAGGTTTGAAGCTAAGCTTGCTAAAGTTGAGTCAAGGTCACCCTTAAGTATACTGGAGCTACTGGATTTTTCTGCAGCTGGTTTTACAGCAGGAGCATGTGGTTGAAGAGTGTCGCCAAATGCATCAAAACCACCTAGATGTGCACATCATAAATTTAAATTTCTGAGCAGTAAACAAAAATATATTGAGTACAAAACTGAGCACATAAGGCACTTCATACAGTAATTTAAGGCATAGTCTAATAGAAGTTTAAAACAAAATTCTAAAACTTCAAAAATACAAGCAAAATGCAAACATGCCTTTAAATAAGCATTTATATTTTTATTAATAACACATTAAAATTCTAATGATTTTTTTTTTTTGCTGAAAATTTTTCAAATTTTTTAGAGATTATTCCAGCAGCAGGAATGTCAAAATGTTTATCCGAATCACAGTAATTTTCAATATTCACATAATTAACTTATTCAAATTTAAAAAAATAGGAAACAAGAACAATTTTAATCTTTATATATCATTCAGCTCTTGATCAAAAATCACAATTTTTGTACAATTATATTTATCCCATCTGATTGACACAAATATAGTTGACATTTGTTTATTTTGTAATATTTAAGAGGAGACATTTTAATGACTTCCAGAGGCTCATTAAAAATTTAAGAAAAGTTTATTTTGAAAAATATAATATCAATGTGTTATAGAATAATACTATGAAAGTATTCAGAGCTATATACTTCTAGAAAATTAAGTTATCAATTATTGAGTAGGTTTGGCTTTCAAATTATCCTTTTTTTGTATATAAAGGCAAATTAGACTGGGCTCTAAAGTTTAAAGGAGACTTTGAACTACTACAAGCAACTTATAAAAAATTTCTTAAAAAAAAAAAAAAATAATAAAAAAAAAATAAAGAGGGGGAGTTGATATAGTTAATTTTTTTAAACTTGATTCCAATAAACTACTTTCACAATACATCCTTAAAATAAAATTCCCAGTGAAAATTACTCATTGACTTAGTGACATTCTAAAGCTCATCCTAAGTTTCTATTTCTCAATAACTGTTTCTATTCATAGTAAAAAAATTTCCTAATAAAATTTTTTATCTCACCACACAAGATTCTACAAGTTTCCTTCTAAAAATGTAACATTATTTTTATCTTTTTAATTATTTTTAAACATTTACATATATTCAATATTAAGTTAAAATCTATGAAGAAATTTGGATAAATTACACAGTAAATGCTGACAAACATGCAAATATGGATAGACCATGCACAATATACAAGAAAGCAAGCAAAATCTACAGTAGAAGGCATTCTCAGCAGCTTTTAGTGCATCGTAGGGGAGTCACAAAAATGGGTTGCAGGAAGCATTGGGTGGGAGGTGTAAAATCTAGATCACCTGACATGGGAGCTCCAAAACTGGCTACTGATTTTGCTGGAGAACTCAATCCAGATGGAGGTGTTCCATACCCAGGAGTAGATGAGGCTCTGCCCGTGGGAGTCCCAACAACACCTGGTGGTGGGGTAGCACTGCCCACAGGAAGACCAGGAGCAACAGCAGGAGGAAAAGGTTGCCCAACTAAGCCAGGTCTAGGACCAGGAAAAGATGATGTCATAGTTGGAGAAGCAGCCATTACAGGAGAAAGTTTTGGTTGCATTGCTTGATGTATAGCAAAATTCAGATCTTCAAGTCCACTGGTAGAACTAGGTGGCTTTTGCTGTACTTGCATGGGCAATGCAACTCCGACAGCATTGGCAATAGCCTGTGCCCTGAGATCTGTTGCAGAGCCTGCTCCCATAGGTGTCAAGTTGATGTCGAGTCCTCCAAAGGGTGATGGAGGAGGAGCACATGGCTGAGCTGACAATGGCTGTTCTCCAATATCACTCACTTCATTACTATCAAAGCCAAATAAGTCTTTCTCTGGGGCTGCTGCTTGAGGTTGAACTGAAAGAGGAGTAACAACTGCAGTTGGCACAGTTGTTGTGGCAGGCGCAGGTTCAAAAGGTGCCCCAAATAAATCATCACAAACTGCTGTTGCTGTGGTTGTAACAGTAGAAGAGGCAGCAGCTGCTGTTGCAATTGTGCTGCCCCAAACATCAGAAGTTCCTTCACTCGCCGATGTGGCAGGGACAGTAGCTTCTTCGGTAGTTTCTACTACTTCCCCGAAGCCTCCCTCTGGCACATTGGCCAATATTGGAGTAGTACCAGCACCCCTCATTATATCAGCGGTAGGAGAAGGTGAGGTGGAACGGCCCCCGAAAGGTTCCAGGACAGGAAGACTTAATTTTGTTGTGTTTTTCTCTACAGCTGAGAAGAAAATTAGTTTTGCTTTGGAAAAATTGTAAATAAAATTACATATGCAGAAGAATTAGTAGAATTAGGAAACCTAGGAATTTAAGAGAAATATTAATTGTTAATAGAGGAAGTTGAGAAATATTAAGTTAGTTATTTTTAGCATCTGTTATTTCCCGTCTTGTATATAAAAAATTTAAAACACAAGATTAAAGAAGTACTTTCTTTATAATACATTTTTGGCTGTTTATTGCACATATCAAAAATATGTTTAAATTATTGCAATTTAAATATACCAATAATAAAAGAATATTTGACAAAGAAATTAAAAAATCATAGTGGATTGATAGTCATGAACTAATTTCAAACACACGAAAATATATTGAGATTTCAGAAATGGCAACTAAGATACATTTGTACTTAGCAATATATTGCAAATACATTAGTTTACAATAATTTATCATTTTAGGAATAGATGAGTGCATATATATATATGTATTACACACAACAAACAAAATGTGAAGAAACTTATTCTGTATCCTTCATTGTCCATGCAGCATAAGTCTAAAAGCGGTTTGCAATTTAAATTTACAAAAGAAAAAGCAGATTAGATAATATGCAGGATGGAAATTCAGGAGTTTTATGCACAGATAATGCTTCATGTATACAATTCCATACATATTATAGTAGGCAGTTTTTTTAAAAAACAATTAAATTTGTTATCATAAAACAGTCAACCATTGGAAGTAAAATTTTCTGTAGCAAGTTTCTTCATTAAAAATAAAATATACAAATGCAAGTAATTTTACTTTAAAAGGACACAATAGCATAAATATTAAGACTGGAAAACTTCTTATTTAAATTTTTAATTATTTCACATACCTGAACATATTTCAACTTTTATTCACACCAAGAAAAATTTATTGAATTCAGTTAAAAACCTATCCCATAAATTTTAAGTGTTTTTAAAACACATTACAGGATATTCAAGACCGACAGGCATCATATTTATATTTATCTCGAAAATATTTCTGTCAGTTCAGACAATTTTAAATTTAGAGTAGATATCACAATGTTTTAACAATTACATAGATTGCTTCACTATATTCAAGACAAAAACAAAATTTTTCACCGAAATTCTGACAACATCCACAATACATGCACAAATTCATAAATCTTTTATTAAACATTTTTATAATACTATTTACCATTAACAATTTACAAGCAAAATTGTCTTTAAAACTATGTTCACTCTATATGATTTCCTGCACACACACAAAATATATAAATAAAAAAACACATTAGTTTTAAACCCTACATACAGTTTCATTATTTAGAAACTATAACTAGATCTTAGTAAGTTACCAGTTTAGGAGAAACTGGAAAATATCAGTTAATACAATTACATTATAACAAAAGATAACTGATCTAGATGAAAAGTAAATCTTAAATTAGATTTCAAGTAAGCTAGACAAGAATGTGTGTTTGAATAGTATTTATACATTATCTTTTAAAGTGGAAGTTTCAGACTTCCCCAAATGTTGAAGATTGACTTTTGCAAGACAATTTATCACAAGACAGGAATCAAGGTAACCATATTTTAAATCACATTTATATACCTCACCCTCCTATAAATCCTTAAACTATTTTGTTTTTCAAGATTTTATATCTTTTTCTAATGTATTATTTAGAAGCTTTGTGGCAGAATCTCCTGTAACAATTGCTAAATTAGAAAGAAATTCGTGTGTAAAATAAAATTAAAAAAAAAAAAAAAAAAAGAATTATAAATAAATTTGTGTAAGTGTTTAAATAGTAAAGAAGTAGTTTTTGCAAAATATGCAAGATTAAAATATAAAAATAAAAGTTTTATATTAACTATGGTAAAGAATTTTAAAAGTATTGTGTTCCTTAAAACAATTGTACATATCAATTTAGTGAATGCATAATAATTACATTTCAAATTTATTTATCAACATCTTGTTAAGTTCCATCGAACATATGTAATTTTAAATTTTCAAAAATCAAATCAAATTGTCTTAATGGTAATAACACAATATCAAAACTTTCACAGTTTACACATTGCAAAATCTTTCATGGAATCATTCAAGGGAGATTCTCAAAAATTGGGTTAATAAAATATTATTTCAATAAAAATGAATGAAAAACTTATACTAACAAATTTGCATTCATAATAGAAAATCATTTGAAACTTTAGTTCTTATCTAGGACAATTCAGTTGCTTCACATATCTTACAAGCAAATAAATTCATTTAAAAATTCAGATTAACATGTCAGCATTCAATCAAAAATAAAACAATTACAACTAAACATTCAATACAATTTTACAAATCACATACATAAGGGAAATTCAAGCATCTTTCAAGACAATGAGACAAGAGACATACACACCTGGACTCTCAGCAGCATTATCAGTGATGGGTTCTGGATTAGCTTGAGAATGCAAAGAAAACACCATTTAAAGGCTTGTCAGGAAGCAGCAAGCATATTTTGCGATAAAAATTGTTAAAACAGTTAATGTTACGAAAAATAGGTTAGTGGTTTAAAAATATTCAGGAGTTCAAGCAATAATGCAGCAAATGTTTAACCAAGCAAATTTAAAAAGTAAAACTGATTTATTTTTTTTTAAGAGATGCATTGTAAGAATGATTTATAATTTTTTTAAAAAACTTATTACCTTAATATATAAAATTCCTTTATATATAAATAATTGTGTATACACCACAAGAATGATAAAAATATTATATAAGTCATAGCTAGTTCACATAACTCTAATTATTGCAATTGAAATGTTTCATTGATTATTAATGCGAATAAATTACTTTGAAACTATTTAGCCCTTTTAGGATAGCAAACTTTTGTTTCAAACATTCAGAATGAACTGGCAACAAAGCAGAATTTTATATAAGATGAAGTGACGGCCTTAAAGAATTGCCCTATACAGTAAGGGTTTAGCATTGACAAACTCAATTCAGTATATTTTATTTTCTGATAAAAGTTCTAATGTTAATTGTTTAACAATTTTAGATGAACACATAAGCATAATATTAAAACCAGCATTTAATAATTCTACAATTTACATGAAAATACATAGAAAAGTTTATTGCAAGTTAATGTAAAATAGCAGACTTAGACTTCTGAATCTTCATTTTAAATTTTCTTATTTAAATACAGAAAAACTACAAGTACTACAAAGCATAATTTGAAAGCATGAAAGGTAATATTTTTTGTATCAAGAATATAATTCGATAAGAAATTTAAAAATGCAATTTTCTTTCAGGAATAGAACTGCTTTCACAAGTCGCTAATCAGTTCATTTTGCATGCAAGTGTATTAATCTAATATATGCTTAGTTTTGGTCAAGGGTATTTTAGTTCAGAATAAGAAAAATACATTAAAAAGAAAAGAAAGTAGAGCAGATCTGGCATAAAACTAAGACAACTCCAAATATTTTTGTAAAACTATCAAAAATTTGGACTTTTATATGTCATGGAAAGCAAAAGAGTTACAAGAGAACCATATTTTTGTTTTCCTCACATACGTGAAAAAATACCAAGATCAGGTAGGATGGGAATTAATTGAAAATCAGGGTCCTGAAACTATACTGCTCAAATACGATCAAAGTACCATTTAGTGATAATTGAAGATTGTTTTAGCTTAAAATGAGTGTTTACATTTTGAATCTCCAGAAATGTAAGACCCCAACTATGTGAAACAAAGAATGATATGCTCACCTCAGAAAAATAAGTTCTATACATGCATAGAGCTTCTGTAATTTGCATGATAGATTTTTAAAATTAAGATATACATTGCAAGAAATATTTAAAAATTAGCACATCAAATATGTACTTCTCTGGTTCATCATTTCTAAGTAGTAAAAATTAAAAATGATAATTTATGAATAGAATATAATGTAGATACCCATGTGCAGCTGACTCCTTTTTAACTAAATATGACTGGAAAGTATTTTGAAAGGCTATTCACAGCATCTAAAATATTTTAGAAGTTCCAAAAATACTTAAAAATTTATGCTGTTAATAGACTAACTTTAATGTGAAAATGAAATATGTTTAAACATATTAGAAGAATGTTTAAAATTACAGGCTTCTGATCTGAAAGGTTTTATTGAAACAAGAAACTTCCTTAAATTCTATTTGAAATCAAATTGTACCTTCACATTGAACGGTAAAGTTACACATTATAGAAAATATGAAGATTGAACATAGATTACATTCTAAATCAGTATTTTTGAGGGGGGGGGGAACTTAAATATCAAATATTTTATCTTTGATGTAAAAAAATGTGTAATCTTAATTTTACAACTGATTTTAATGTTAGAATTTTACATTAATATAGAGCAAACTTCTTCCTCAAATAGTTATTTATTACCGTAATTTGCATACACTAAACTGTATAGTAATTTCTATCAACAAAATTTACCGATAAGTCTGGCAATGAAATATTTAATGAAATATAAATAAAAGTATTTCAATATTGACATATGAAAATCTTGTAAGTTAATTGTACTAGCCCTCAAAAATTTAAAAAAAAAAAAAAAAAAATGAGGCTGCTAGTACAAAAGTAGACTTCAAAAGTCTTTCCTAATAGATGTTTATACAGATTAGAAAGGTTTCAATTTTTTTCTTAATAAGCATTAGATAAGTATTCCTGGATGTTTATTGTTTGTCTTAAGGTAAAATTAAAGTTTGCATCATTGGCAAAGTTTGATGTAATCTTAGAACTCATTAATTTAAGAAAAAGTCTAATAGATGTTATAATTGTATATGTGGGTAGTATAACATATAGAAGCCAGAGGATAAAAAGCTAAACAATAAAAGGAAGTGGCAGGAGGGAAAGGTAAAACATTAAAAAAATTAAAAAATTTTTATTCCATTAAATTATTATAAGCATAAGAAATAGAAAATGATTCTTAAAGTAAATACTTTATTAATATTTGACAATTAAAAAAAATTTATTGACAAACAAATATTTGTGTAATATATTTAATTAGAAAATACCATGAATAAACCTATTTACCAGAAACTTACGAAATAGACAAAATTCAAGACAAGGAAATGAAGCAAAGGAATAAAAGCTTCATAATCAAACCCATTTACAGAAACAAAACTAGTTAAAAATTGCATTTTTTAGAATGTAAATTTTATTTCTGGAATTTTTTTTTGCATAACTTTTCAAACAATTTATCAAATTTCTATAAATATTCAATATATTTACATTTTTGCATAAACAATAAATTTATATCTTTAATAAATTTATTCAAACAGTAAGTAGTAACATCAGCTTAAGAACAAAAGCATTTAAAACTGAATCTCTCTTTCAATCATTTCACATACAATATTTTTCACGTTAAATGGTATTAAAAATTGGCTACCTGTAAATTTAGTACTTTAAATAAAATTTAATCATAAAAAGCTTATATTAAAAAGTTGAAATACTTAAAACAATGTTTTTTAAATATTATAAATACTATATATTTAACAGATTTATAATTATACAATTAAATGAATAAATAAAAATTTTCTAATAATGATTAATTCATAAATCCAAGTTTTTTAAACTAATATTCTTGATATTCTACACTTATATTTTTACCTGTGCTTGGACTATCTCCAAATGCAGCAGCAAAAGAGGCATCAGATGCAAAAGCATTTGATGAACTAAAGCCTGTAAAATAAAATGTTTTCTTTAAGCATTCACAACATATATAAACTAGTACCAAAGACATTTTAAATTTTTAACATAGTTGAAAATTTAAAAAGTACTTAATGTAAAGGAAGAATATCTTCTTCCCAGAAACTAAAACTAAGACTATTTCAGTGGTCAATTAAATGTATTAAATGTCGCATATTTTTGAACAGTTAAGTGATGAGATTCACACACGTGTGAATTGTAATTCAGCAAGACATCAGCAAAAAAAGTCTAATGAATATTTATACTTTTTTTTTTTAATTCAGAAATATCTAATTAGGTCAATGATCAAGATTCATTCCTCTACCCATCAGTAACATACTTAATAAATTGAGCAATTATGCTATTCCTATTACATATACTAAACACAGTTAATGGTCTCGAATGAAACTAGCACCAAGCAACTGTACATACAAATTTTCAATTAAATTATAAATTGAACAAATTAAACATTAAAGTTTCATTATGAATCAATAGATATTTTATAGAAATAAAAATTTAAACCTATTCTAAAATTTAAAAGCATTCAAGAAATCATTTCAATTTCTCAATACAATGCATTAACAAAATCTAAAAGAATTCACATTAAAGTGAATCTAATTTTTTATACTATATAATCACGAACACATTTCAATGTAAATTATGCAGAGTATACCTAAATATTGTATCAACTTAATATTTATAATGCGCAAAAGAACTGTTTTAAAGGTAATTTTTAAACAAGAAAGTTTTTATTTGAAAACATACCATTTGTGAATGCAGCAAAATTAGTGTCTTGTGGTTGAGATTGTGGAGTTAGTTGGCCAGCAGTATTATTGGCAGAACTGCCGAACAGGCTGTCTGCAAAAGGATTGCTACTCATGTTATTGTTTAAGCCGAGGAGGTCGTCACTTGCTGTTGAAGTAACAGGTTCGTTGGCATTGATATTATCAGATGGAGTATTAAATAAATCTAATATCCTCTGGTTTGTCACAGGCGTGTTGCCAGTTGCATTAGCAGGTTCAGAAGGCGATGATAAAAATGGATTCGTCTTAGCTGCACCAGATGGTGGTGAAATAACATCACCAGCTGAACTCATCTCTTTTAAACGGCGCTCCTATTATTTAAGTAAATAGAATTTTTATATCAAGTTAATACAAATTAAAGTTTTTCCTGACAACAATTATAAGATATGAAAATTAAAAATTACATTTAAAACCAAATCCCAATGCCCAGCAGCAAATATATTATGAGATTCATAGGGAAGATTAATACCAGTAAATTAAATAGTAAGCAAATTTGCATGGCTGTTTATACAAGTCATAGAACAGATTAAATGTCTAAGTCAAATAGTATGACCAGCAGAAGACTTACGAATTCACTACATTCAATTTATCAAAAACAACTCAATTATAGAATTTGGTTATTAGAAATAGTCTAAAAATTAATGCAGAATTGCACTGGAGTCAAAAATGAATTTCCCAGATCATACAAAATGCAATTACAATAACACTAATCCTACTACTCCTTTAGTATGAAATTAGGTCAAATAAAATCTATTTTAAGAGAACTTCATGCTAAACTTTTTACTGTCATCAAGCTCTAAAACGTGCATGCATTATATTCTCAAATCAAGGGTTTACATTTTCAACAAAATGATCTCAACAATGAGTATATTGATTGGAATTAAAAAATTAGATATTTCTTAAATGTTCACAGAAAGTACTAAAATTAAAACAATTTTAACACGAAATTCATGTAATTTCATTCAAATAAACATAAATGAATATTTACAAAGCTAAGTATTGATATCAGCAAAAATGCTGAAACACATTTAGTTTTCTAATACAATATAAAAATCCCATATCAGGGAAAAAATACTTAATATTTAAAGGTTTTATCAATATTATTATAAAAAGGAAACCAATACTTAAATTTTAAATATATGAACTAATGAAAATTCATGAGTGATATTAAAAATTGCTTTTGATTTGCTTTAAAATATTCAAAACATTTCAGTATTTTACTTTGCTTTATTTCAACCATGGCAAAAGTAATTTTTGCTCCAATTATATGAGATTTTTTATTACATAAGAAAATACATTTTAGCAAACGATTATATTTTTTTTTTATCATTTTTAAAAGACTAATTTGAAAAAATCAATTAAAAAGGTATAGTTTAAAAGTTATTGGAGTAACCAGGAACAAGCTATTATATTTCAGGTTACTGCAGGGTAATGATCTTCCAAAATAATTTCAGATCGCTTTTGTAATAAACAAAAGCAACAGTATACATTTATTAAAACAAAAAATTTAATATTTACAATATATATTTAGTCCAATCAAATAACAATTCAACTTAAAAATACAGACTTATTAGATAATATGGCAAAATATAAATTTTGTTCTTAAAAATCTGATTAAAAAATGTACAATTCACATTGTTGCATTTCTGCTATAATAACTTACACTTACAGTGGCAAAGAAAATCTTTCTTAACTTCATCTGCGTGATAAAATGTAACATTTTTGGTATTAAAAACGTTTAGCAGCTGTCAAGAGAATTTATTAGTAAATACAAAAATACTTTGCTATAAAAAAATATTTTATTTACGAAATCTAGAAAATAACCGATAGTTTGATAACTACTTAACTTTGGGTTATACGAGGGAAATAGTTCATTGCTAAATATTCATGCATAAGAAATATAGGTTAATGTTCCCAATACCATTAAGAAATAGATAAGCAAATTCAAGTTAGCTTTATTCATAGAGAATATTCTAATTTTCTTTATTTCAAGTCATTTCAACTTAAATATAAAATAGCAATAGTTTTATTAAAATGTCATGCAAATATAATAAACAAGATTGTAAAAATGCTATGGCATAAAAAGATTACAGTTGTTAAGTACCAAAAATACCAATTTGTTATGTAAAAAATATTATGCTTTTGTTAGTCAAAGTAAAAAAGCAAGATTTTATACCAAGTCAAAAATTTTACAGTAAATTATATTCTGCTAAGCTTAAAGAATAAAAATTTAATAAATTGAAATCGAACTATTTTGAAAATAATGAAGTTAAATATATTTGAAAATTAACAATAGATATTTAAAAAATTAAATTTGTTAATTAAAAAATAAATCTGCAGTGAAATAAGAACCTTAAATACAGCTCCAGCAATAAAAAAAAATTCAAAACTTTTCATTCGTCTTATAGGTATTAAAATTTCTACAATTTTATCAAAGTCTGATGTTTAGAAATACTTTAAAAGAATCTAAATTGTATAGTGGTGGGATCTGAATTTTGTCAACTTGCTTAATAGCAAGTATTCAGTTTACAATAGCAATTTAGCATGATGTCATTAGGAAGAAATTATGAATACAAAAATACAAGCACAAGATTTTATTAATGTTTTGAATTAAGAATTCCCTAATTTTTTAAATATGATGTCATGAATTCATTTTAATTTTCTTCAAACTTCTCTATCCTGTGTTAAAAGATACAAATTCGAACTATTTTCATATCTTTTAATTTCTCTTTTAAATCTATAGAGCAGAAAATTTAATAATTACTTTTATAAATAATAGAACCAACTTGCTTAGCAATAAAGTGTGAAATAAGAACAGTTAATTTACAATTAGCAATAAAATGGCAAATATATCTTTAGAAGGTAAAAACTTAAAGACTTATGGACTTTTATTTGTAATTTACATAACTGATTAAAATCTTGCTTTTTATCACTAATCTGAAACATGCATTAGAAATAGTAGTAGAAAGTTAGAAGAGAAATAGATACTGACCGAATCTTCCCAAGCAGGTTGTTCCCAAAGAAGCGGAGAATCATTGTCAAACTAAAGCAAAAAAGCAATCAGTTGGAGTATTTGAATAAAGTATTCAACTACTAAACACAACTTACCATTGAAAATCAACATATTGCCCGTCTTTGAATTTTTTCAACACAGAATATCAAAGTTCCTAAATACATTTTCTATAATTGCTCTTGCAAAAATTTTTAACTAGCTTTAAGAATTCAAAAATATTTACTGTTTATTTATTCAAAATACAATATGAAGTTGTCCATATTAAATGTAATTAAGTAACTCTTAATAAAGTTCATATAATTACACACAGTATCAATGTTCCATTTCATTAAAAAGTAAGATTACATATTATAAACATTACAGCATGGTAATTGGAATTACTTTAAATACTTTATAAGTTGTAATAAATAATGAATTTTTATCTGTCACTTAAATTTACAATCATTATTAGAAGTTGGAAAAAGCTTTATCCAGCAATTTTAAGCAATCTATAATCTGCCATAACTTTCAAGGTAACATTTAACATTCATATAAGTTAAATTCATTTATTTCTTGAAGCAGCAACAAATTTCATCTAGTTGTGATTGTTTTAGATAAATATACAAGGTTTAAAAACCAAAATAGAGTTCACATGGGTCTGTCTGTTATGTTTAATTTACAGTTGGACAAAAGTTTATACATATTAAAAATTATCTGTGATCATATATTTACATTGTATAAAAGAGAATTCAATTATAAATATTTATCAGTGTCAAGTAAAAAATTACTTTTCAATAACACATTCCCTAGATTTAATAGGAGATTAAAAAATATGCAAAGATTTTTTTTTAATTTTTCCAAACTTTAAAAGAAATCCTGAACTTATTACTGTCATTAAAGTTTATAAAACAAATGTTTGCTTTTTAACTTGACATTAAATTTAAGATTTGCTCAAATAAATTAAATAACTTAAAACTACATTTATACTAGAAACCGCTTTGAATTTAATTTTATATACAAATAGTAAAATGTTTCCAAAATATTAGTTAATAATTATTATTAAATAAAAGTTTACAGAGCTTGAAATTTCTAAAAAAAATTCTAAGGTAACCCATCAGCATTTTGGCAAAATCTAAGTCATTGGCAACAAAGCTTTTTAGGTATTACTAAAAATGGCAATGCAAACTAAATAATAAAAAAAGGCTAATGCAATACTAAAAAAGTTCATCAAAAAATTAAAGCAATAACTTAATGGTAATTAATGATTTTGGAAACAAACTACAGTAAATGACCGTGCATTCACTACATTAACAAAATCTTAATTAAAAAAACAAGGTAAAAAAATTTGTTTTTAAAGTAACCAATAAGTAACCAATAATAAAGTCAAAACTAATTTAATGAAAATAAAATTAGCCAAAATATGAATAATATTTAGTTTATCAGAATTTAGAAACTGAATAATTCTTATTAATTTCAGAAAATAGATATAAAACTATGTAAGATCACAATTCCTTAAATGAATTAAAAATTGCTACATCACTAAATTCTCAAAATTTTATCCGAAATTTAAAATAAATCAAAGAAAGTGACTACAAACTTAAGGATGAAACAGCCATACCTTTAATTGATTCATAACTTCTGCTTCTTCTTCTACTGCTTTCCGCACAGTTTCATCAACCTTAACACCATTCAATTCTTGTTGTGGAGAGTTCTCCCCGGCACTACCAAATGCAAGGCTCGTATGTGACAAGGCATTTACAGCATTTTGAAAGGTAGTTGCTCTTAGGTTTTATTAGTAACAGTTGAAATTAATGGTGGCAGGCAAGGGATCAAATCAAGGCAACCAAACAAAATGGAAAAAAAAATAAACATGCAACAATCATTCACATGCATATTTAGCTATAAGTATGCTGAATTTTAAATGAATCTTGCAAAAAAAAAAAAATAAATAAATAAATAAATAAAACAGCTTGTTAAAAACAAAACATATTTAGTTAATTTATCAACCTAATGATGAAAAATATGCCCAATGCAAAATCATAAGTTTAAAGAAAAAAAAATTAAAATTTTGCTTTTCTAAAACTTAACAGATATAGAAAAATACTATAAAAACAAGATTACATAATGGTTTGGAAAATTCATAATCATTGATTCACAAAAGCAGTTTAATATACCTTATTCCATTCAATATTTCCTTTATAACTGATAGCTTAAAATCAACTGACTCAAAACATTAAAGATGAATAAAAAAAAATCATTTATAAAAGAAAAATAAAGATTCCTTATATGAAACGAAAATTTTCAAAATAATAAACTATCTATTAGAGCAAAAACTAGAAATTATTCAATCTTAAATCATTAAGCAACTTAGACAATAACAAGCATATTTTTTAAAATCAATTTTTCCATATACATTAGGTTTGGGAAAAAAATCCATTATTTTTTCAGTCAGTGACTAGTTTTGATATCTCACAAAGTATTGATCATAGAATTGTAGATTTATGCTCATTAGAAAGATCACATTCATACTAAAAATATATTTTGTGGTTTTTTTTACTATTTGGTCCATTCAGTTGTAAGGAACAGGGTGTTAAAAATGGAAGTCAACAACGAGAAAATGCAGTACATTCACTTTGATAAAGATGAAAACCAAATCAAGTGCAGTTGAAAATCTGGAATGGTTTATGATCTGAATACTGCAACAACTAATTACATGTAATTTTGGTTTCATGGATGGCATTCAAGGATATTTGATGTTAAAAATACACCTCACATGGGTAGGGCAATCATCTAAAATATCAATAAAATCACAAAAATGTCTGAAGTCGATCAGAAAATTAGTAATCCAGAAGTTGAGAGTCATAAAACAGTTTGCACAAAGCTAATCAAAAATATGTAAATAGCCTTGACGTTCATATAAATGGATTTCTTCCCAATCTAATATATACAGGTCCTCCGGAAATTTTTAAAAACGTTAAAATTTTCCAAAAAATAACTAAGCATGATTTTTACAATTAATATTTTTAATTTAATGAATTTACAAAATTTAAATTTGGATAGCCTATAAAATTTGTATTGTTGCATGAAGTCTTAGCACAAACTATAAGATATTAGCATTTCAACTCATAGAACTAAAGAAAAATTGCAAAGAAACAGTTTATTACCAACATTTATCAGTAGTATGTAAGCGATTTATAACTCTCTAATGTACTCAAATCATCTGAGAAATATTCAATTAACTTCTATCTTATCCATGTCTGCACATGCAATGCTAAATTTAAATTTGTACATGAGCAATTTATAAATATACTAAGTGAAGTTCTCATGACTTTTATAACCGGTAGTTATTCAACCTTGAATGTCAGAATGAGTTAGAAGATTGCTGCCTCAGTTTTTGATCAAGAGGGACAACCGAAATGGGACCTACTTTGAAATAGATTATAAGCCATTACAAACATCCGACCAGAGTTGTGAATTGAAGACTGAGTTGAACTGAAGATTCAAGTGTTAACCATTCAGCTAAAAATTGAATGGGATTCATTAATAAGGATATTTTGTACAAATCTTCTACAGCACTACAGCCTTCTGCAGGCCAAGGTTGTCTCTAAAAAAGGCTTCCATCGGGAACTAACCGCTGCCAAATTTCCCTACCGGTACTCCAAAATCATTCAGCATTTTGTCCACCATATCAACCATCTGGTGTTAGGTCTCTCTATCCCTTTTCCATCAACTTTTTGAAATGTAACTTTTTTGTTGGGTTTAAATCATTGCATCTATAAATGTGTCCCAACCATCTTAACTGATAGATCTTTTTATATTTCACAACATTTAGCTCTCCAAATTTAGAGTATAATTCATGATTATAATGGATTCTCCACACTCCGTTTTCTTTAACCACTCCAAATATCTTTCTTGGTATTTTTCGTTCAAATATTAATAGCTTATTTTCTTCAGATTTGTTCATAGCCCAACATTCACTTCTATACATAATTATTGGCTTTACTAAAGTTTTATAATGATTAATTTTGGTTTTTATGCCCAAGTGTTTTGATTTAAAGTGATTTCTCAGTCTGTAATAACATTTGCCATATTTAATCTCTTCCTAATTTCAATTTTAATATCAATTTTTGTTATTATTGAGCCTAGATATTTTGTACAAATCAGCTTAACAAATATTTAATTTAAAAATAAGATTTTCTTATGAATAAGTACATTGTTTTAAATAAAACTTATGTCAAAGAAAAATCACTTTTGAAAAAGTGATTTATATGAAGTGTATGACTACTTGTAGTTTTTTTTTTTTTTTTTTTTTTTTTACAAGCTGGGACTTGTTAAGTATAAAGTTGCTAGACATTGAAAACAATTTTTTTTTTTTACATAATTGGAAAAAGAGTAATGGTTTAACTATTCTAAGAAAAAGAAATGTCTAACTATGAAAATGGTCTAGTTTGATTCAAGGAAAAATACTGAATGCAAAAGACAAAAATAATTCTTAACTAAAATATGGCACAAGCAACTTACTAAACATGCTTTCTACAAGTGTTTGAAATAAAGTTAATACCTTGCAGCAGCAGATGCAGCAGAAGTAGATCCTTTTCTTCCTTCCAATGTAGCCAGATGTTGTTCCAGGGCTTCAAGCAAGCTACTTGGAGCCTGCGAGACAGAAATTGAGTTTTGAATCAAACTCCTTGGTCATAGCTTACTGTGTCAATTTAGTGTTGTTTATCATATTAAATTTTAAAGCATGCAATAAAGTACATTCAAAGCAAAGAAAGAAATCATAATTTTCAGAGAACTTAAATTATAAATACAAGGTTTAAAATGAAAATAAGTACAGAAAAGAAATCAGAAAGTAAAGTTGAATAGAAAAGCCCAAAACTAAAACAAAACTCACATGTTTAGAACTAAAGATAGGGAGGTTTCCAAAGCGACGTGCTAGCTACAAAAAAGGGTGGAAAAATTGTGCCAAAAATAGGAATTTTTTAAAAATTTCATGCAATTTTTATATATAAACATAATTTATAAAAAATTATCATAAACAAAATAAAGATTTTAAAAATTGTAAGATTTAAATAATTATTTAACTGCCAGGAAATTTTTCACAATATGTAAAACTGATATGAGCATTCCATAATATTTTATGATGATAATATTTAAAAATTTAAAACAAATGGATAAAGAACCAATTTTGAAGTTAATGGAAATGTGAATTTAATATTAAGTAATTTTTGTATAAAGAATGATAAAAAAAAGTTTAAACATTTATATTTTTAAAAAAGCATATAGGGGAAAAAATAGTACATATGTTCAATACATATGTATCTAATGATATAACAATTGGTTCAGTCTAAATATTCAAAATTTATGCAGTATTATTCTGTATATAGTCAAGAAAATTATAAAGGTAAACTAAATCACATACAGAATTTCATTTAAAGAATGACAAGCAGTTAAAAGTAAATTTCTTACCTTAGTCAAATCTGGTATATCACCTTTGTCAATTCCAATATTCTAAAAAGGAATTCGATTACTATCATATCATAATTTAACAATAAAAACATACAATTATCTCTATTTACAGCTTATAAAAAATTAAAAGCAATAATATTTTTTTTGCATATGGTCAATCATTAGTTGGCTTTATCATAAACTAAAAATAATTTATCATCGACATGGTTGCCTCAAACAGTGCTTCAAAACTCAATATGGCATAAAACAAATTCCTAATAAATCTATTAATGCTATAATCGTTTATCAAATAATAAACAATCAAATTCTAAATAAGCTTACCTTAAGCAGGTTTTTAATTTTTTTTTATATAAAATACAGGATAAAAGACAAAAAAAAAAAAAAAAAAAAAAAAAAAAACATCTCTACAAAAACATCTACAAAGGAGTAAATCTAAATTGTTAAAATGAAAGGCCAAGTACTCAGCGACTAGTTCAGCCTTTCTTACAGTGAATTTTTACTGTGTTTAAAGCAGTAGAATGATGAAAGGATAAACACACATGAATAATATAAAGCAATTATCTTAAATGCATTAAAACACTAGATTAAGAATTTATTTTCTCCATGCTGCCTTAGCAAATTACAAATACCTGTTTTATAACAGCATTCCTCATTTAATAAAAATATGCATTTCAAATAAGTTATGTGTCATCCCACAATAAATTATTAGTTTATGTAATTTTTCAAAATTTTCTCAAAAACTGTTTTGCAATTTCTATCAGAAAAATTGTGTTTTATATCAAAAACATTTCCAGAACTTAAATACTTCTTGCATACTTAAATGCATTTTTAAAATATTTTAATTGTAAATATCATTACCACAAAACTAAACATTCCTAAAATAAATATATATATAACTTATCACAGAAAATTAAAAAAAATATAAAACTAATTAATTTTACCTCTGCCACTTTCAAAAATTCTGCCACTCTATCCATTCTAATTAGAAATTTCTTGTAAATATCTAATGCATCTCTAGCATGTTTTTTGTTCATATCAAAGTATTTACCTGTAAAACAAATTTTCCAAGTTTTATTTGCTTTTTCACAAGTATATTATTAAATTTATTAAAATGTATATTATTAAATTTATTAAAATATTGACCACATTTATATAAATAAATTTTCAGAATATTTTATTCAATACATAAAGGAGAATTTAACATTACATAATGAATATGATATTCACCCAAAGTCAAAATTGAAAATACAAATTATCCACTTTTATCTACTATGAATTGATAATTTGTGTAACAAAATTTACTTAGATTTCACTTGAGTGCAACAAAACAAATATTTTAAGAGATTTTCCATTGAAAACCATTCTGAAAATTTGTTGTAGATATTAATTTAGTATATACAGATGCATTGATCAAAACTTACTTTTAAAACTGACAATAATTAATAACAAACTTTTAATTTCTCTTATGAAGGCTCATTTAACTATGGTCTATAGCCTTAAAAAAGCGAACCACTACAAATATTTATGCACAAGTCAAGCATTGAACAAAATGTCAAAATACTGACCATTCAGTCTTAAAAGTTCATAAGTTTGAAATGAGCAATATTTAAAAATTCATATTACATAAAAGTATAAAACTTACTATAGTGAAGAAGCATTTTCACTTTTTTTAAAAAATTTTTTGATTATAAGTTAAAAAAGGATTACAAAAGTAAACTTATTATAGATTTAAAACTAATGCTTAGTTAAAAAGAATATTATATTAAAAGTATTTTAGAAAAACAAGTTAATGAAATTTAGTTAAGGATCTTCTATGAAAAATAGCCAAATTTATAGCAGTGGCAACTACTGAGTGGTCACAAAATCAGAATTTTACATTTTGGTTCACAACTAGTTTATTACTGTATTTAGAAATTTTCAGAAAAATTCATACAAAATCTAAACTTAGGAAATATTTGTCAGGAAAATTGATAAAATGTATAAAAGTATTGAGAAAAATTTTTAGATCACATACAAAATAATTATGAGTGAATCAAACAATCTGAAATTATATATAAAGATATAAGTATTTAGTTATTTTAACAGGAAAGATTAAAGTAAAATTTTAAAACAATCAAAAAGCATACAGTACCCAAAAGATTAATTATCCCATCATTGTAACATGCAAATAACCTAACAAGATCCCTAAATAGTAGCATGAAGCATGAATTTACAACTCCATTGCAAAGATCATTCGTTGAACACTGAAAGAAACAATTTTAATCTTGAAGGTATCAATAACTTTAAAACACATAAAATTGTTAAGACAAAGCTTTTAAAATAACATAGTAGCATAAGTAAATATCAACTTGTTAGTTGAAAAACATACGTCAAACTCCAATAAAGAATCCAACTGAGCTTGTAATGCAGGTAATGTTTTTAAAAGCTAAAAAAAGAACAATGTATTTTTAATAAATTCATAAACAAGAGAATGAATAACATTAATAGATAAAAAAAATTACTTGTTCTGTGTTCATTTGCCTGAGAATACCATCTTCCTTCCTGAAATTATTAAAATGTTTATATTTAGATAAAATGCAAAAGCATAAGAAAGTTTAAGCTTTTTTTAGTACAAGTGGCTTTAAATTAACTATAAGTGACAAACATTTAGTACTTTTATAAGTGTGGCTTATAATAAAAATTAATGACTTAATTGAAATTACTTGTACATTAGCAGTAATCTATTAGAACCTTGCTTAATTGAACATAAATAAAATTTTAACCAATTTACAAAGCTTCGGAAAAAAAATTCAATATTTCAAACTCAAGATTTTTTTAAATACAGAAGTTGTTTAATCAAGTTTTGAAAAACTTTCCGTATGTTAAAAATTTATAGAAACTTATGTTGTTGTTACTTATAACACTCAGCGAAGACAATTCAGGTACTCGTCGAATGAAGTCAGAAAAAGCACCTTCTATTTTTGAACACAGCACCCTCTCAAGAGGGTGGAAGTACAACTTGGCTCATAGATGGCAGCACCATATGAGTCTTCCAATTTTTTTAGAGATAGGAAACCAGAGAAGACTTTAGGCCTGCCTCCTAACATCCCCAGAGATATTAATTTGGAATAAAAACATGAAGGACATTGCAAAATTGTGACATATTTTACATGGCCCAGTCGTCATTAGTGAACACAATGGATCTCTTCGATAAGCAGTGAGTCAAACCCGCTACCTTCCTGTAATGAGAATGCCTTAACTGACCAGGCCACCATAGCTGTAAGAAACTTATTCTATATGCAAAAAAATTATTCCTTTAGCTAAACTTTTTAAACAAAACTACTTTGAATTAATTGGGATAATCATTGTAATTTAAAGAAAATACATCCGAATCAGATATGAAAGAATATTAAAATTGTGCACCCAAATTGTACTTTATAAAAGCTTTTTTCAAACTGGCCTGAAAAGCACATCCATACTTTTGTATGCATAGCTTAAAACTGTTTTAAAATACACTTTTATAAAAAAATAATGAATATGTTTTAGATAATATAATTTTAGTTACTTTTGTCTTTATGCAAGTTTATTCCCAAAAATTCTTATTTAAAAAAAATACAATGTTACTTACCCTCGTTTACATTTGCAGAAATCAAATGCAACAGTTCGATAAGAGACTGCTTTCTCATTTAAATATTTTGCATACCTCCTGATGAAGGTAGACATATCATATGCTATTAAAATTAAAAGTTGAAGTTATTTTATATACAGAATAAACGGAAAGAAAAAAATTAGAAATGATATATTTCTCACTTACACTGAACTCCAACTTTGTCCAAGAAGCATCCAAGCTGGAATGTACAATTTGAGGATGCCAAATATTGTGTAAACCTCTACATAGGGAATATTTTAGTAAATTAAATTTTGATAACTATGTAAATCTAATACCTAATTTAAAATATCAGTAACACTATAGTCTAGGATTTTTAATTAAAGTACATCACAATAAAAGACAGGAGACATACAATTCAAACAAAATAAATTGACTACTTTATTCATTTTACCCAGAATTTACTCATGGTTACAAATCTGGTTTGTCATTTCATGACTACTTTCTGTAATTAAGGATTAATTCAACAATGATCCAAGATTTGTGAATTCTGAATCACTACGAATATCAAGTTTGATATGGGATTTGAATGCACAACTGTTAAAGCAAAGGACAGTGTTTAATATTCAGCTGCCAGTTCAGCACTCAATGAAGTTAAATGCAGGAAGTTAATTGAAGGAGCAAGCAATTATTCAGATATCATATCACAATTCATTTGCATATTTACAATAAAAATTTCCAGAATTTAAAATTAAATAGATTAACCACTTCCCAGTTTTGCCCGAACACCGTTCGGGTACTAGAAAAGAGGCCTTCTCTGTTTTGCTCGAGTACTGTTCGTGTGACTCATATTTTTATTCTATTGCTATGATTTGCCCGAATTTTTTCTCTTTTTAGTTTACAATGTTTTAACAGATGGCTCTGGAAGTCCAGTAGAGGTATGATTTTTTTCCTTTAAATGGATGGATAAGAAAGCTGTATCTTTGTTACCTACAATACACAATCCTGTAATGATTGAAGTACCGTCTCACAAGGATCAGGCACCAGGAAGAAACCAAAAGTAGTGATGGAATATAATAATACCATGGGAGGTGTAGACAGAATGGATCAGCATCTGACCAATTACCCAGTTACAAAGAGGAAGGAAATATTATAAGAAAATATTCTTCCACCTATTGGATATATCGTTGTGGAAATGCTTTTGTTTTATACCAGAAGCCTGGAGGAAAACACACGCATCTGAGTTTTAGACATGATGTAATAGATCGTCTTATCGAAAGACATGGGACAATAAAAGAAAATGGAAGAGCAGAAATTTTGCCCAATCCCTTATGATTGACTGAAAGACACTTTTTAGAAGTAATTGCTCTTAGTGAAAAGAAGTTGAGACCCACGAGGCAGTGCTTTGTGTGTTGCTCGAAAAGAAATGATTCTGGAAAACGGCTGAGAAAAGAAACAAGATATTTTTGTCCAGATTGTGATGTTGAACTATACTTGTCTCCTTGTTTTAAAATTTACCATACAAAAATTGAATTTTAAAAGCATATTAGATTTAAGTACAATTGTACATTTTTTTCTACATTCATTCTTGTAAAGTGTTCTTTTCAGTTCACTTATATCACCAGAAAAAGCCAACTTTAAGTGAAAATGCAATTTTTTTGCACGAAATAAAAATTAAAATAATTTTATAAAATCAATAATTGTAGTAGTTTAGATTCTTGATTTGAATTTATACAATCGATTTTAACAGAAAATTGTTTCTCAAAAATATGCTTATTTTTTTTACACAATTTGTAAAAAAGCTGTTAAGTGGTTAAGGTTTGCATCCATATTTTAAGATAAAAAATATTCCAACAATTCTAAAAGGTTTAAATTTTTATTTTTCTAATCATTTTCTTACACTACCATTATTAAAAATTCACACATTTAAAATTAAATTTAAACTACAAAAACTTGAACATTATCAATTTTACACTGTAAAACAGTATTTAAAAAAATGTTCCCTACATTTGTTCATTAATATTTATTAATTTTTCATTAAACTCAAGTCTAAAATTAGTTTTTAAAAGCTGTTACAATAAAACAAGTCTTTGTAAACCACAATGACAGTGCGACATTTAAAATTATGCATTATATAACATTAGACTGTTACAAAAATTCAAATACATTTAAATAAATAAAAAAAAAAAATACTACCTAGAATAAATTAGTACAAATTTATGCATATTACAAAATTGTTAATCACAACTTATACATGTGCACTTGCAGTGCTACATAAAATTACAATATTAGTTTTAAACTATCTTGCAAATGTCTCTTAAGTTTTGTTCTTAAACTACATAAAAAAAAAAACATTTAAAAATCTTTCTAGATATTTTAATCACGGTAACAAATGTCTTAATATATTTTGATATTTAATTGTTAAAAATTTATTTTTAAGTTTTTGATCAGAAATAGAACAGGATTTCATGCAGGAGTGTGGATATTGTTTTTCACAATTCTAAACATTCATATCCTATGTCTTTTAAACACAGGTAAAATATTATGACAAGCACCAATGTTGAAAACATTACAAAACATTCTGCTAAAAAAATAGATATAAAGCGTCTCACCTCATTACCATAGCACATGAGATGATGAACTGTGATGAGAGCTTTGAACACAACCACCCAACTAGCATTCTGTGTTCGTTCAATGAGAAGATTGGCCAGTTGTGGTATGGACACATTTGGTTCATTCGTACAGTGCAATAGATCTGAAAAAAATTCATATTATGTGTTGAATAGTACAAAATCAGTTAAGCAAAATATTTAATATATTCAATACTTCAATCAATAAAAAACTACTAGCTTTTCAAATCTTTACACAAAACTTTAACAGTAAAATTCAGGTTAACAAATAATTTTAAGAAATAGTTAAATATTAAATATATTTTTAAATATTAGAAATGTCAAAAAGCAAAAACTTATATTTTCTGGTTTTCAAATACAAATTGAGAAGTAGTAAAAAAATCTTAATTATATATGAAAAGAGTATTTTCCAATACCACTGATTTCAAAAAATACCTATTTTACTGATTAATATAAAGAAAAGTATCAGATATATTCATCATTCTTTATAATAGATCCATTTTAAAAATTAAAAATATCTATATAATTCAGCTTTTCAAGGTTTTACTACAAGACATATAAAAATTCAATTTTTCTTGTATGAACAAGACTTAAATGGTTCTTTAAGACAGTAAATTCATTGCAGATAAGACAATATATTAGATACTAAAAATTAAGGAAAAATCACAAAAATAATGATAATTCTGACCAATTTAATCAAGATTTTAATCAAGTAAATCTTGATTAAATTTGAATACATTGATAAGTAATAGGAGCTGAATCATTACATTATGCAAGATAGTGACACTGCTGTTGGAATAAGCCACTTGGGAAGAGCATAAAAGTACATGTCTCGGAGCAAGGTGGCAATTGTCGCAGCGTGTCTGAGATTAGAAATCTGGTATAATGAAATTGTAACAATGGCCTCCAGGCATCATTCGACCAAACAATTTTGATGGCGAGCTGTTGAGAAACAAGAGGCAGGACAAAGTCAGAAGTGGATAGATGGCTGAATGTAAGTGAGTCTGATTCATAGACATTGGCAAAAATTTCTAACTTCAGATTTAGCATCCAGGAGATTCAGCAAAAATGGCCTTTCTCTATAACAAGTGTTAATAAGTAACATTTGTCATTATGCACACAAAGGAATAGAACAGCAAATCTGGGTGAGATCAGATATTCCTCACAGCAAGTGCCGTAAGTTTGATATTCAAATCGACAATGCACTGAAGGCTTTATGAACTTGCTATTTATGTGAGACAACTGGCCATTAGCATTCTATTCATATCTAACCATAAATGGTAACGTTTACAATGGACATATCAATATGTCCTTTGGACACGTGATCAATGGAGGACTGCTCTCATTATGGATGAATACAAGTATAACATCAAAAGCAATAGTAGAAGCATTTTCATTT
Organism: Latrodectus geometricus; assembly: GCA_026290005.1. Taxonomy (NCBI): domain Eukaryota; kingdom Metazoa; phylum Arthropoda; class Arachnida; order Araneae; family Theridiidae; genus Latrodectus; species Latrodectus geometricus. Next base: position 66,368 of record JAPDSC010104064.1, read on the forward strand.
GGAGAGAATGTGTAACTCATTTCCACCTAACAAACATCCGCAAAAGAGATTCATATGGATTAGGCAACATCTGTGTTTGGGGTGGTATCTCTTTAGATTTAGGCACAGACCTCCATGTATTTTCCTGTGAAAATGTTAATGCTCACACCTACATAGATGACATCCTGAATGCTTATGTGCTCTTGTAAAATTAAAAACAGTGATACTTTAACACTACAGGATGACAATACAAGACAATACATTGCTCGCATCATGGATGCTTATCTTGAGCATGTAACAATTGAAGGCATGCTGTAGCCTATTTGATCACCAGACTTTAACCCAACTAAGCATGTTTGGGATACTCTAGGACGACATGTAGCTGTTCTCAAACCCCTTCCTAGGACACTAACCACACTTTCAACTACTTTGGAAGATTAATGGTTCACACTTCTTATTTAATAGACAGCATAAATAAGAGAATCGCACATCATTGCATATGCTGTATTGCTTCTATGGGGGATCATATCCAATATCAAAATTATTTTTTCTTTACCAAACTTACACATTCCATTTGTTCATTGTATACAAATGCTAATTTTTATAAATCTATAATTGTCTGGCAATTTCATTATTATTTTGTACCTTCCTATGTATTGTATAATGTGCATAGAATTTAACATAAGTTATGCACAAATTTTTACTTTATCTTTGTGATTTTTCTTTAATTTATAGTAACTAATGTAATTTGGTTAGATTTTTTTGGTGCTCATGGATCATTTTTTGTACATGAAGGCTAATTAGACCAATTAGACTAAACTTTAAAATGGATTGCAAAACACTAAAATCCAAGTACTAGGTGATTCAAACCCACAGACAGTTGAATAAGAAAGCAATAGTTCAGCTACCAGCTTGGCAAGACAATTGTATTAACAATTAGTTATTTAAAGTTAAAATCAGAAGTGATGAGCAGGAATGCATGATCTAAAAACCAATATTACAAAGATAAAATCAATCTATAATTACAATTTTTCACTGGGTTTTTCCTAAGAAACTGAAGTTATTTTTTGCACATTTAATTAGAACACATGTTCATAGGTTTCAAAGAAACTGAAACATTGTTTACAAAGTAACAGTCAGATTTAGTTTGTTGCTCAGTTCTTTTTTTGTGCAAGAGATGATTAGACTGCCACCTACACTTTGAAGTGGATTCTGAACCACTGCAATCATCCATATTTGAGGTAGGAATCAAACTTACCAGTTGAATTGCTCATAGCTACTCTGGCATAAAGCATTGATTCTACAACCGTCAATTTTTGTAGAATGTAGTAAAATTAAATTCAAGAGATTTTTCTGGGTAACATTAACTACTAATTAAATCTATAAGCTCATAGGATGTCAAGTTTTTAGGTTTAATATTTTTTCTATTTTCAAAATTTAAAATTCTAAGGATTAGACACTTAAATACCTATGAACTACCAAAAAATTATGAATTTTAAAAAGATAAATTATCATTTTTAAATTCATATTTTTATAACTCATGTCTGTATAAATAGAAATTTCATTTAATGTAATATAAAAAAAAAAATCCTAAAATAAGCATTCTATTTTTGTGAATGAACAACATTTTCAAATTTAAATGTCTAATTTTTCCCATAAATTTGAAATTGATGTACTTATAGAAGACTATATACATTTAAACAACTTTATTATTAAAAGTTGTATTAGATAAGATTGTCATTATTAATCATTTTATTGATCAGGAGGGCTAATTAGACAGGAACCTGTAGTTTAAAGTGGATTCTAAACTACTACAAACATCCAAATACAAGATGGGAATTGAACCCATGAACTATTCAACCAAAGGAGTCTGAGGAACAAATCATTCCTCTTGCCTTAACTTTAAGCCTGCGAGGCTTAAAGTTGTTAAAAGCAATAAAACTTTAAGTTTCCTATTATTTTTTTTTTTATTTCTATCAATTTGCAAATTACCAATTCCTAAAAAAATGCAAAAAGTAAATAAAATAAACACTGCATAAAATTTTTATGCAATATTTATTCTATTTTTGCAGTAAAAAGTAATGATAGATGCAAATTAATACAAAGTATAATTTGATATTGATTTCTCTTGCAGAAAAAAAATTCATAACGCATTTGCATAATATAAACCAACTTTCTTTATTTACTTATCATAACTTATTTTTTATTGTTAATATCAGCAAATTTTTAATTATATGCATTCCACATTCCGAGTATATTTAAGATAAATCAACTTGTAAAATTAATCTTTTATAAAATACAGAACTCCATTAAGAAAAACTTTTGCAATTGAATTAAACATAATACAATATAGCAGATCTCCTCTCTACTCTCATAGAATGTTTTTGCTATAAAAGGTCAATCTAATTCTGATTCTAATTATTGAAAATTCTTTTCCATCTTGTTTAAAATGTAACTAAGATAGATGTATACTTAAATTTTTGTGTTTTCATAAAAATAACAAATACAATATTAAGTGAGTCATACAATTATTGTTCCTCTAATATTTATGTTTTATTATTAAAAAGAAACAAAAAGAAATTTTAAATGGTTTTCTGTTAAGTATAAGAATTGCTTTTAAGCTTAATTACACACTAATTAAATTTTAAAAAGAAATTAAGTTTTAAGTTCTAATTTATTATATTCAGAGAAGGAATTTTGTAAGATTTAACCAATTCATTAGATATCATAATTGGTTATTGTGGAAAAATTAATGTAACTTTTTTCATTATTAACAAGCTTAAATAGCTGTTCAAAATAATATCCATAAATTCTCTATAAATTTATTAACATCTGAAGCATAAATAACAGGACATGTTCAAAAAATTTAACAAAATTAAAATAAGGAAAATAAACAATAATTAAACTCAAACTTAAAAAGAAAAAAAAAAAAACAGTGTCCCTCCTTTAAAATTAATCCTCTGTTCACTGTTTTAGCAAAAATAAATTGTTAAAAGAAATTACTAGATTCAATGGTACAACAGTCCCAATTAAGTCAAAGCCTACAGTGCCCATATCTGATTTTCTAGATCACAACCCTGGGGTACAAAGCATATCTAGGTTAGGTCAGTCTAACTGTTTTAATGACACATTGATGGAATGGGAGTCGGCAGTTCTAACCATAGACGTATGCCTTTGAAGCCTAACCACTGAGCTTCAAAAGAGCTTACTTAAATTTATAAAAATCAGAATTTAAAAATATAATTTCTACTTTTTATCCTTTGCCGTGTTTACAATCAAATACATGCATAGTCACAGGGATTAATAGTTAAGTCAAAATGAGTACAGTATCACTTCCTAAGCCACATTACCATTAGTAGTAAAATAAAAACCACGAATTACAAAATGGCAACACAAAAATTTTGTATCTTCTATTAGTATGATAACAAAAGAAAATCCAAACTATAAAATAACTAATAAGCATTATTTCCAATTTAAAATCAATTTTGATTTCAAATAATTGAAAAGCATTAATGTGGGATCAGTATACCTCTTACACAAACTTGTACAATTTTTAAAGATCTAAAAAACGAAGTAAATAATGATGAATTTAACATAATATTAAATTCACAATAGTACAGTATAAAAATAAATGTAAACAAAAATTAAAAAATTCGCTTATATCATGAATATACGTAAATATTCAATATCTCAGATTAATTCATTCTTACTTTTCGGTCTGTCAAGTTTCATAAATGTAGTAAAACATGAATTGAATAGAAAACTAAATATATTAGCGACATCGTCATATTATAATTAACTTATCCATTCTTCATTAAATATTTACTTAAAATTATTAGTCCAGGTTCCATTAAAATACAATTCTTTTCTGATTAAAGCCCTCAATAACGATCGTGAGATGACAGAAAGGATAAAATATGGATTATGCTTCATTATTCCTTTGCTTGGCGGCATCGTTGTCGAGACTGGAAGGTTGTGGGTTCGATGTCTAATCCAATCAAAGAGCATCGTTCTGAAAAAGCCTGTCCTTGTTAAAACTTTTAGTTTAGTCCAGCGTCTTTCCGTTAGTGGTGCAATGACGAGAGCGGATCATCTTAACACCATTTGATCGCCATTCAAAATGAAGAGGCAATTGGTCAGGCAAAATTTAAATGGCATTTTTCACAATTCCTGATTTCCTAGTATAGCGCGGATCGTCAGTTACGAGTAAGACCGTTAATTGCCACAGTAAAGACCTGAGAACATTCAGAAAACGCCGAGGAAAATTTAGTTTTGAAAAGAAAACTTTATTAGAGGGTGAATTTGCAAATGAATGTATGGTAGAATCTGGCGACACTGAAGTAGTTCAATGTGAAACCTTATTGTTTGTCGTTTAACGAACATTTTTTGCACGCGAGGACCAATTAGAGACCTACAGTTTTAAAGTGTCTACTACTATAAATATCCATGTTCTAAGTAGCATTCGAACCCATAAACTGTTGAACCGAAGACAAAAGCGCTAACCGTTCGGTTGCCAGCTCAACCCTTAACTGTTCAGAGCAATATTTTTCTATGAACTATTTTTGTATAGTAAACTAAATGCTATAAGAATTTACTGACTTACAGAATAAGAGATGAGTAGATAAGATTATTCATTCTAACTCAAGTCTTATTTCTTGGGACTAAGGATATATTTGAATGTATGCATACAGCAAAGAATAAATATCATCATAATCATATATGGAATTTAATGAAATTTTAAAATATTAAATCACTATTTAATTTTAAACTAGATTATAAATTTAGGTTAATGGTAAGTTTAATTTCTTTTTCAAAATAAAATTCATTTTGGATTAATAAATTGCAAAAATTTTTCCATGCCTCTTCGAGGCACTGAAATTTCACTCGTAACAAAGCGCCAACTAACTAGTCAGTATCTAAACCATTATCAAATTATTAGTCAAACCAGAAGGAACATTTAAAAATATTTTCATGTAATTGAAAAGGAATACGATCGCAAGTGACAAAACACCCAAATGAAAGAGAAAAGAAACGTCAAGTAAGTAAACGTGAAACATCTGCTTTTACGGAAAATAATACCGGGGAAAAGAAAAAGATTGAGTGTTGCCATAGACTGACTACCTTGGATGAATGTCACGATTCCGATTATTCGAATATTAATCAACATCGACGGAAACCTAAAACGATAATAAAGAACATAGGACGTTAACTAAATTTAATTAAAGGAAAAAACACCTGGACTTGTATCGTCTGTGGGATTTATAAAAGCACGATTCCTTTTCTTAAGAATAATCATGTAATTAAAGGAAAGAAACGGCGCAACATCTTAAAACAACGATTTTCTCTTCGTTGTAGAAATTCAGATAAAAAATTATATAAAGATGATTGTCTTTAAAATACTATCAATCGTTTTCTGAAAGTAAATTTGGAATTTATAGTAATTTCACGATCAAAGATTTTTAAAAAATATTAAATCAACGAAATTTTACAGATAGCCTTTAAAATAATTTCATAATTAAAAATTTGCTTTTAAAAATAGCGAAAGAAATGCGGTAAGTAAAGTTGGTGCAAACGAATTTGAGAGAAAATTAGAAATTCATAATAAATGTGATAAAAAGAAAAATACAGGGTTGGTTGGTTAATTGGGTTTTAAGGCACAATTTTTTTTTTTTTTTTTTTTTTTTTTTTTTACAGAGAAATGAGAGGAGACATTTCTGATCTCAACGGCAGGTCTACTATTAATACTTAGTAAAAAATTCCCATGTATTCATAACGAGATGGGTGCATTTGTCACTGCATGGCGAATACGAAATTTACACGATTTTTTATAACACTTACAGTTTTACTTTTACGAAGAACTTTATAGAGACTATTCCACGACAGAAAAAGAAACCTCTTAATCAGAAAGTGCAAAAGCATAAACATTCATATCTTTCTTAGTATCTTAGATCAAAACCAGTCAACCATTCTAAATAACTGTTCAAGAAGATAACGGCGAGCCGATAATACATGCATATACTGAAGCTGCACTGTACTCTTGCGAAACGTTATTACGTTTATGAATGAATGATTTGACGCTTTATAGCAGGGGTGGCCAAACTTTTGGGATATGGGGTCTACTCCACATTTAAAAAATCGAAAGCGGTCTACCAATGGCAGAGCTAAATTAACGTACATATTTATTTTCGGTAACAAGAAAAAATGGTAAGTTATGCAATTTTTCTAAAAAAAAAAAACTTAATATTAATACTTACAAAATAAAAATTTACTGACGAAAATAATCATTTATTTATCAAAAACTGGCCATCCTTTTCACTTCGTTTAGTTGAAATTTGGCACTGTATATCTGCGACAAGTTTATCATATTGTGGCTGGTACGAGCTTATTGCAATGCATAAACAAGAAATTAAATGTTCATCTGTTAAATGCGATCAATGTTTTTTGTTCATGGTTGGAAAACCAGATTTTCAAAGATACCTCGATCCAAAGTAGGATTTCAAATACAAAATCAATTTGTAAATATTTGGAAACGTTTCCTCAGAAATTAATTCCAAAAATCAGTATCGCTAAATATGCTCTGGATTTAAGAAATATATCGCATCTTAATTTAATAATTTCTTCCTCGACCATGACTGATGTGATATCTATTAAATGTCATTTTTTCAGATACGCCATCAATGTTGACATTTTCATTAATTGAAAATATCATAAAATTGAGTATTTCTTTCGACCTAATTAATTCAGCGAATCTTCTTTCAAATTCTTCAAACAAAACAAGTAAATACTAAGCGAAATCTTCGAAATTTCGGTTTGGATTATGGATGCACTCTTCCTCCATGTTTTTGAAGCTTCTCAATTCATGTTTTCTTAATTGAGATCCATACCTTTTTATAGTTTTATTTAATGTTTTAATCGCGCTCATCATGTCCGTTTTAGGTTTCAAATGGTAAACCTTAATCATAAATCTTTGCACAGTCTATGAGTTTTAAAGCGTAGACTGTAGTAAATTTTTATTTTAAATAATTCCTTGATTCTATGTCATAACTCATAAATTAAATTGCTAATATCCGAGGTCATTATCGGGATGGTCGCGTGGACTACCTAAAATGTCTTCGCGGTCTACCAGTCGACCACGGCCAACTCTGCTTTATAGCAATTTACAGGACTCTGGCTCTATCAAGAGTTTTGTTTTTAAGTAGAAACCTAATCCACGTCAAAGGTAGGAGCCAAACCTATGGTTGGTTTGTCGATCAACGGATTTTTCATACGAGAGCTAACTGAACGGGACATGCAGTTTAAAGTGCTTTCCGAAGCACTACAAATACAAAGTCTGATGGTTAGTTTGCAGCTCAATAGCTATTTCTTGCACATAAAGGTTAAGACCGGAACTTGCAGTTTTTAGTGGATTTTGAAACACTACAAACATCCACGCCCTAGGTGAAAATTGAATCAAAGCTTTTGAACGAGCTGAAGACCATTTCAGTTCATCGGGTTACACGAACTGAACTGAAGACTGGAGATCAGCCAGCCATCTTACGTGATTGAAAAATGATAGTCGAGCGCTTTTGTGATGTGAAAGACGACATAAAACCCTTCTCAACAATGCTGAACTACAATATCTTTATAAGGAATACAATTATAGACAGTTTTTGCACACATTCCATTATCTGGCATTTCAATAATTTTTTTATTGCACATAAATGTTCAAAATGGAAATTACAATTAGAATAAAATTTTAGTTCAAATTATAAAAACATTAGGTTGGAGAAAAAGAAATCCATTATTTTTACGTGAACTTTTTGTAACTTCTTTCAGATTCGCTTTGTAAAAAGGATTAAAACAGTTTTCATGTAGATTTTTAGGTCTTGTGCGAAGCTACGACTGCTGACATGCTGTCAAGTTTGATAATTTTTGATATTTTATAGACATTCTCGACGATGTTGTATCCATGCGAGGTGCATCTTTAGTATCCAAATATCCAAACGGAATCGACGAAACCAAAATTGTGCGTAACTGGTTGTTACAGTCATATATAGGACGATAAACACCTTTCACAATTTTAGCCACCCGGCTATCTTTTTCGCCATTATAAAAGAAAAACTAAAATGTATGGAATTTTCTGTTTGTTGTCTTCTATTTTTAAAACCTTGTTCTCATAATTGAATCAATCAAACAAAAAACCACAAGAGGATATTTTAGTGCCAAATGTCACCTTTCCAACGAGCATAAATCTGAAATTGTTTGATAGATACCTCACGAGATAGCGATCACTACAGACGTCTACCGAAAAAATAATGGATAACTTTTTCCCCAAGCTAATATATATTGGTTTGAAGTTTCACTGGCTTAAAAACAAATCACTTAAATATTCTTCGCCATATGCAGAATTCTGAACAAGCCAGAGAACGGAAAAGCAGACTCTGACCCGGTACGGCCTTTCTGACCGGTCAATGATGACCGGAATAACTGGGCATATTTATAGCAGCACTTCCTCCTCGCGAACAAGTAGTGGTGGGTGGAGTGGACACATCTGAGAGTGGGAGGTCAGGCGAGAGAGAAACCGGATCACCTCAGTGTCCCCATACAAAAAAGAACCTTGAGCGTCAACACTTCAAAACAATGAGCAATCGATCACAAATATTCGGGACATCTTTTATGGTCCATTTTGCATCACTTGCCCATGAAATATCATCCTAACGAGGACGGGGAATCAAATATAGCATGCTCTTATTAGTAACTTCATATCGGTGGAGTAACTAATAAGAGCATTTGCGAACTTTTGTGGTTCAAATAGAAGTGAGCTTATCAACTGCAGCATATTTAAAACAATTTTTAACCATAAAGCGGTTGTTTCTTTCGTTACAGTTGAGATCATGTGTACGTCACTTTATTTTACTTATAATTGGTCTGGGAGTTCAACAAATAATCGTTTCACCAATAATGTTGAATATACAGTTTTGTCCACCCATCCAAAACAAGGCAATGTGTCAGTGGGATGAGCTCTTCAGTGAGTAGTTGGAAAAAAAATTTATGGCCAATAACTTAGTGGGATGGGTTTTATATATTATTGGAGATTTGTCTCTCTTGATACAGCTATTAAAAAATGAATACTAATGAATCATTCAGTAAAGATAAATTTATTTCATGTAGCATGTAAAGCGCATTCAATATTAATATTTTATTGTTTATACAAGCAATAAATAAATACTTAACATGCCCTTTATACTTACCTTATTAATAATTATATAAAAACATTTAGGTTTATAAATTATAATAAAACTAAATGCTTTTATATAATTTTGGGTTCGGTATAAAAAAGTGTACCCTTTAATTCGGCAAAAAGTATGTTGATTTTTTTTTTTTAAACGGAGCCTGAAAGTCAATTCTTGAGTGATTGATATTGACTTTTAAAGAACTTCAATACTCGAATTCCTAAAGATTTCTATGAAAAAAAAAAAAAAAAAATTTACAAAGTAAAAAAAGTAAATCTACAAATTTGCAAAGCAAATAATTTAATGAATCCCCAATTAATAAATGTTATCTATTGTTTAAATAATTGAAATATATTGATTTCCCAGTTTTTCATAAATTCACGGACTTCATACAACTGCGTCACTCCAGAGGAAATGGGGAAGAGACTTTTTTGAGCTTAATCAAAAATCATTAAATATCTGGATGAATTTGGGGGAAGGAAAAATCCTTCCCCAATCTATTTCCCACAATATTTCCAAGTTTTTAAAACAGAGAATTTAGTTACTCTCACAGAAACATTAACCCTTCTTTACATGATTTTTACTTTATTGGTGAAATAAACAAGGTGTTATTATTCATGTTCAAAATGAAAGGAAAAATGGTTAAGAAAATCTTAGTATAAATTTAGCAAAAAACAATGATGGAAATTTCCATCATCATACCAAGTTAGCTTAGTACTAAATAGAAATAAAAGAGGGAAATAACAGAAACACAAGTCTTACTTCCACTCATTTTCACTTTTTTAGCAATAGAAACTCATATATAATACAAAATTAAAAACTAAAATCATACGTATATTGCAACTACAACAAACAGCGGAATGAGACAACTTTAAGCTCGTTTCACTGATAATGACACTCGTTTGTTTTTGACAGCTATGTTTCTTTTTATGCAATGGACATTAAAAAGGTATCCAAACACGATCAACTTAAAGTGAACTTGTTCTTTTATACAATTTTTGGACATTCAATGTTATGATGGAAATTTCCACCACTATGCAAAGGGTTAGATATCTAAATGACCGCAAGCTGATATTATGAAATGAAGTTTCCACTAAATATTTAAATAATATGCAGCTTTAATCTTTTTCGCCTAACCTTATACATTAGGAAAGATTTATATACTCTGTATATGAAATATTAGTTTGGGGAAAAAGTTATCCATTATTTTTTTCGGTAGACGTCTGTAGTGATCGCTATCTCGTGAGGTATCTATCAAACAATTTCAAATTTATGCTCATTGGAAAGGTGACATTTGACACTAAAACATTCTCTTGCGTTTTTTTGTTTGATTAATTTAGTTACGAGTACAAGGTTTTAAAAATA
>JAPDSC010104068.1:0-15835 GCA_026290005.1 Latrodectus geometricus
TTAAGTGCATTATTATATAGAATAGGAATATATTTTATTTGCTTTAATTTATTTTTGCATTTCCAATTTTTATCACACAGAGAACTGCAACTAAATATCTGATGCAAATTACATGATTTTTCCTTTATATATATCAAAAACACTTTTTTCGTAAATGATTTAAATAAAGACGAACGTGTATTTTTTATTTATTATTGCTATCATAAATTGTCTTATTAGTAAATGAAAATTTTGTGAAGTTTATACTGTCGCAATCATACTTTTTCTAAAACGTTTACTTCCTTTATTTGATAGGCAATATGATACTTTTTAATATAATATTGATTTTTGTATTGATTTAATTCACTGCTACTGCTGTATCAAGAGAAGTTATTCATCTTGCATAATTTATTTCTGTTTTTTCCTATCAATATTTTTAAGACACTACTCTCGGTATCCATTTTCTAGAAAAAACAAAATTAATTGTACATAAGTTGTATACTTCTTAAATGTTTGCTATAAATTGATATTTTTTGTCAAGAGACATAGAAAAGGAATTTATCGTAATCTAGGGCTTAATGTACTGATTTGAGAACTAAACGTAACGTCTTGCAGTTAAATGAATCTATAAACAAGTTTTCAGTGATTGCTTTTAGGAAATCTTAAGGATTTCAGTAAATTCAATATACGAACATTAAGAGACAAATGCATGAAATGTTTGCCTAAGAATTAATATGATAAGCTTGTAAACCGTTTTTTCCTTTAAAAACTGTTTTCTCATAAGTCACTACTTCATCAATGATATAAACACGTGAATTTTGATTTTTTTGATTTAATTCTAACAATTTTTCATTGAATCGAAAAATTTATTTTTATAGGACATGTTATACTATATATATATATATATATATATATATATATATATATATATATAGATTGATAGATATAGATATATAGATATAAAAAGAAAAATGATTAAATATAAATACATTAATATATATTCTTTTAAACTTACTTTTGATTTTTTCTTTAAAAATGAACACTTTTTTAAAATTTAAGATATTAAAATTTGATTAAACGTAGTAAGCTAAAAACATTTTTGAACCTATTGAAAATGATATAAGCAGGTAAACAGTGTTACAAGATTACCATACTTCTAAATATAAGATAAAAGGATATTTTCTGGTCTAATTGGTTTATTCATATGAAACAATAATTTATCCAATTAATCTCCTTTGACTTGTAGTGTGTCAAAATAAAGAATAAAAGGATTAACTGTGTCAGAAAGCGAAGGAATTCTTTTTCACGAGGAAAAGAATGATTTTCTATTTTAAGCGACTCTCTTCCCTTCTGAAACTTAGGAAAAAGATGCAATGATTCGTGTGACCTAATTCAGGATTAAGTGATTTGTTAATAAGTTCGGATAAGCTATTTTGCCCCTTTCTTTCTTTCCTGATGCTTAGGAAACGTGATAGTTCTCTTCCGGATAAAAGAAGAAAACAAAAAGAATGCCCATCTGAACATCAATCTTGTGGAGTCTCCTCGCTTGTCTACCTTCTGATTTGTGAACTCGTCAATTCCGTCCAGTACTAATCCTTGGATCGAAGACACTTAATTCGGGAGAATCAATTAGAGGGACATTTTCTGAATACAAAGGACACACCATACTAATTACTACTGAGTGACACTACTGTTACCTAGCTTTACGGTAAGTTAGTCACGAGATTGATGGAAGAGAAAGTTATCTAAGGTCAGTAAAGTGTCCAAGTTATTTGGTAAGTAAAGATTAATAAAAATACAATTTAATAGCGTCTTATATTAGCTATTTAATATTCTAAATAGAGTGATTTCATTATTTTTATAGAAAATACTATTTTATAATCTCTTTTTGATATAACTCTATTTGTATTGCAGCAAATTTTGGGATTGTTACCTAAACTGCTAAACTTTCTGAAGATTATAAGCGAAAATTCTTATAAGTTATGTAATTTGAATGCACATACCCTATTTTCCAATAGGCGTTAAATATGTTTTTAATAAAAGTTTCTATAATATCACACAATTTAATAAATTATTGCTATGTAACAATAACACACATAATTTGCCCAAAATAATAAGTAAAATTCATAAGTTCAAAAATATTTATAAAGTTTAAAATAAATAAATGATGAGTATTTTGACAACTATACAGTATCTAAAACTATATTAATTATTATATTCAAAAACGATTGTTTTGTTATAACATTTTGAACAATTTTGTCCTTTTTTTTTTTATTATGTATAAGAAAAATATCAATGGTATTCATTGGATGTATGAGAATTTGTGCTTGATATGAAAAATTATTTGACAGTATAAATAACCTTCGTTTTAAATTTTAGTAAAATTTATTAAGATATTAAGATAAGATAATTAAGATAATTTGCTTATATTTGTATAACTAACTATCATTTCGTTTATTTAGTAAGGTTCGTCTTTGTTAAATTACAAGTAAGAATAACTAAGATCCTAAAATCACTTCATAATGTTATTAAAAAATAAAGCAAAAAGACATGATTTAAGAAATTTGTAAGGAATATTGGTTGAATATTTTCCATGAAATTTCTCTGAATACAACTTTCTAGTTGACGTTAAATTGTTATGTAATATTTTCAAAAAATAAATAAATAAATAAATAAAAATAAATAAATACTTAACAGCATGGCGAATATCATTCCATATTTTTATTAATTATTAAATTTGAAATTGAGGAAGTTACGAAAACATGCAATCTAGGAAAAAAAAATGAATTTTACATTTACTTTTCTGAATGTCCTAAGAATAAATTACTGAAAGTTAAAGTATCGTAATTTATGTATTACAAATTCTAATTCGTATTTGGTATTGTTTTCCATATTTTAAGCTACTTACTGAATATAATGTGATAAATATATATTCATCTGGCGATAATTATATTACCTTTGAATAAAAATGTAATCCCTAGGAATTAGTTTATTTAATCGTATTAAAGGTTTTGAAATATTTTAAATGGTGTAGTAAGATTTTAAAATGTCACTTTTTTTTAAATTAATATCACAAATTTCTATACTTGTTTTTCTGCCTTTTATTGCAATTTAAGGAAGGAATCAATTGAAATTTATTATTTTCTGAGGATATCTAAGGTATAGAAACTTGTATGCTTGTTGTGTAATATTTATACATTAAATATAGAATGTGATATAAATTATTTTCTGAATTTTGATATGAGGTAATATATTAATAAAATTTTACACACATTTATTATGAAACATTTTTATTTCCACAGAAAAAAAACCATATTGTTTATATTTGGTAAGTTATAAGGTATATATTTCCAATAAGTTATTTCCAATCATATGCTAAAAATCATGATTAGTTTTAAAACAAATAAAACACGTAACTGAAATTTGTTATTTGATTAAGTTTTTGTAAAAATTATTTTTTAAATTTCTTATTGAAGAAATTCTATGAAATAATATGTGTATTATTATGAGAAGTATTATAAACATCGAAATCAATCTAGTAAAAACATTAACAATAAATTATATGTTCAAGTATTTAATTATTTACGCACAGACTGGAAATTATACGTTATGTATTTCAATATAAATATCAAACGAGATACATAATTTAATTTCATTTACATATTATTCTGATATTAAAATTCACATTTAAAATGTATGTCAAGTGGGAATACTATGTTAGAAGCCTTACTTCATCATATTTAGGCAGTTTTAAAACAATATAAGCAAAATAGTTTAAAAATTGCTCACAGACATCGCAGTATTCAATAATAGTTTAACAAGTTTTGAAGCAAATATTAAAAACATATACAATGTCCATTCCATTATTATAAATAATTAAATTTCTTTAGAAATGATATCTAACAGTTTAAAAGTATTCTATTTTTCGTGAATGCCATTAATCAGATTTTTTTTTAATTTTTACGTTTTGCTTTCCGTAATTGTGGGAATGATAATACTAGAGTTTCTTCAAAATTTTATAATCCTACCCATTCGAAAATTGACAAATCAAAAGGTATTAAGACAGAGTCAATTAAGTCTATTTTTATTAGGAAGAAAAATATAAGCATACAAGCTTCAACATAGGAAAGAAGTCATATTTGTGTATAACAATTTATTTGTTTAAGCATTTAAGAAATTGAGAAGTATTTGTAGATACTATTATTAATCTCGATTAAATTTCCAATTTTTATGCTCCATTTCAAAGAAGAGTACTTTTTCCTTTAAAAAAACCTTAATATGGTCAATATGCTTGATAAAAATATATTCAAAACATTACCTTGACTAAATCTGAAGGAATAGTTTTATGCGGAGATATTCAAATGTACATTTTCTGTTTTTCTTAATTGAAATTGAAATTTTCTGTGTACCAATGAGCATGTATGAAATTAAATATTGTATACTTACTTTTGATAGCAGCTTTTCTCGCTTTCTAGGAATGCTGCTAATAACTAAATCAAAGTACCTAAGTATATTAGTTTTTAAGTTTTTCTTTTCAAATCATGAATTTTTTGAGATTTGAAATAATAATTGGTACCTACTTTTTATTTAAGAATTTCATTATCTACATTACAAAGTTACTAATGACTACCTATTTAATATATATATTACATCCCTATATATAACCAGTATGTAATAATCGAGAATGAAAAAGAATATTTTGAAAAATTATTCACGCAAATATGATATAAACGAAATCATAAATTGGAGAATTTAAAAACAAATTTAGAGAATTATCGCAAATTATTTATTAAATTATTATAACAGTTTTCGAAAATGTGTTAATTACTTTGATATAAATTTATCACAATCAGTTTTCGATTAATATATTTTTGGTTAAATTGCGTTTTATATAAAGATACTTAATCATCAACTCTAAAAATTAACAAAAATATACAAAGCTTAAATCATGTTCTTTTAAATTTTAAAACAAAATAAAAGAACACATAAATTCTAAGCCATCATCAAGAAATAGTTTTAACTATTTCCAAAAATTTTACCGATATTTTAATTGCCCACCATTATCTCAAAAGTCTGCTCTTACGTTTCAGAAAATGGCTGTCGCCATCAAACACTAAAAGTTGGTCATTTAATATCATCAAGTAATTGAATACGATGACGATGAACTCTTTTCCAGGAATTTGGTTTAATTACCTTCTAAAGCCATCATCGCAGTTGAGATCGTTCGGAATAGCGCGTCCTTTTATGCAGAGGGGTAATAACGTTTTGTTAACGACGCCAATGAAGGCCATACGAGGAGGAATGTATTCCACAGCGATGAACCAGTAAGGTGCTTTGTTCTCTGAGATTTTTTCTCCCATCATTCCTCATGCCAAGAATGATCCTACCTTTTGTGAGAGTTCCGTAATTAGGATGTAGTTTGTTCTGAGAGCTGGTTCCGAATATGGGCTTTTGTTATTTTGGAAAAATTGGGAGAGTTCGGTGGATTAGTGATATTAAAAAGAACTTCTGTCTAGCCACCTTGATGAAGTCCTTGCCTTTAAGGACAGAGTTAATACTGCTGCCAATGCGACTATAGTAATCTGAGTCTTTTCATTCGTTTCTATTATTGATCCCGCTGAGGTTTATTTAATCTCATCGTGCAAGGTTTAATGCAGTAATGTGGCTTTTGTCAAAATGAAGGGAGTATAGAAGAGACTCAAGTACTATAATTGAATTAAAATAGAAGTTACAAATTATTAATTCATATATTAACTTAAAATAGACATAAAACAAGTCATGAAGTAAAGTAAATTAAATTCAAAATAGAATTATTTTTTAAATTTAAAAATATTTCTAATTTTCGAAATTTAATATGATGTAACGAAGTAATACTAATTTTCCTGTATCATAAAGTATATTATACTTTAATAACGTATGTGTAGAAAATGCTATGCAGCTAAAATAGGAGAAATTGGAATAAGTTTTATGATAAATCCATTGATTCATATTTAATTCAAATCTAAAACAAAATCCGTTAAATAAAATTCCTTGGAAGTTAAGCTTGTTTATATAAACATAAAATATTTATTTTTAATAAGCATTTACATAAATCTAATATTAATATTTCACTCTGATATGTCAAACATTAGCTTTTAAATTATTTATTTTTTTTAAAAGCTATGTTCGACACATTAAGTTTTACTTTTTTATGTAATAATTTGAAGTAAAAAACAAAAGTGTTCTTCAGTTAGGAATAAGGAAACTACATTTAATAAGAATATAAATTATTTTTTTTAAATCAAAAATTTAATTATATAAACCAAATATCACTTTACCACCCTGTTGTTAATTTTTTAATTTAAAGAGTCTCAAAGGGTATGAAAGGAATTTTGTTAAATTGTGCAAATGCTTATTTACGCAATACATTATCGGTTTTTATTCATTCTCTTGGATAATAATTTGTCAAACCTTTCTAATAATGTCAATGAATTTATTACTTGAATAAACATTTAACGGCTGCAAGACATTTAAAAAGGAATACGTTGTTTTTTTTTTCTTACAAAAAAAAATCAAATCATTAATGAAGCAACCTATTGTTCAAAATACATGTCAGAATTAA
Organism: Latrodectus geometricus; assembly: GCA_026290005.1. NCBI lineage: Eukaryota > Metazoa > Arthropoda > Arachnida > Araneae > Theridiidae > Latrodectus > Latrodectus geometricus. The sequence goes on from JAPDSC010104068.1 coordinate 6,581, forward strand.
TATTTTTATAGCTTCTAGAAAATACGTTTCAAAAATATATTTTTTTAAAATTTTAAATAGCAAATTAAAAGATAATTGTTTAATAAACAACATTAAATCTAGAACAAAAATAACATGGGTATAGATTACAAAACTTAGACACAGTAAGTCTATAAATCGTTCATCTTGTACCGAGCTCTCCTGTACCTTTCCACAAGTGTCATGAGATCAATGCAGGGCAGTGACTAAAATAATTCATGTCCATTTCATTTTGTATACTGTACAGTCGGCAAAGACGACTTCATAGTATTTTTATATGATATAGATGACAATAATATCATGAGAGTCAATCATAATCAGCGAGGTGAAAAATAGCAACAGATCTAACCCTTGACCAAAGTGGAATATTCTTGATGTCCCCCCATTTCTTGTTTATGCTTGCCACTTATAAGTTTTTTCTAAAAACACTTCTCTAAAATATTTTTAATAAAAATTTGGTGAAATAAAAAAGAAATGGCTTAAATACTATTCGTAAAAATTGGTTGCTTTCTTAGCAATGGTATCTGCTGTGACATATCCCTTGAGTTCACATGGTGCTGGTACCCTCTGAAATGTAATATCTTTATATTTTTCGATTAAATCATTGAAGGATATACGAATCTTTGAAATTTTCACTAACAGAAGAGCTTCAGATGAAATAATGATCAGGAAAACAGCCTTACAAACAGGCAGTATAACAGCCCTTCAAACATACACTGCAGTTGTGACAGAGAAATTTGAATAGCTGAGACATTGGCATCAAAAGCAGTTTTATACCTCCCAAAAGGAATATAGAATGTGAAGAGCCTAAAAAAAGACGCTAACACCAGTATTGATACAGTCATCAAATTGGAGTTATCTGTAAACTCTTACAACCAATTGTCTTCTGGAAACAGCTTTTAGAATTAGATCATTTGTTTCTTAGATATCTAATTTGATAGGTTTATTCTGGCTATATACTTTCTTTTTTCTGTTGAACTTTGTGATTTGATGTAATTTTTAATCTCCTAGTTTAATCCTAATTGCTTTTTTTCATTTCGAAGACAATCTGAAGGAAGCAGCTTTCAATTTTAAGGTTCTGTGTAGATGATGACAAAAGACTCTTCCATAATCTTTCTTTTTCCATAAAATTAAGCGACCTCTTTTCTGTGACTGGTTTAAGGCTCATATATCGAGTAGAAACCAAACGCCCATCAATTTAAGTTGTCTTAACAGTTCCAAGATAAGTCAAAGAGCTTGGTTACAGAGTCTTTGCAAGGTATCAGTTTTACTTGCTGCTACAAAGGCTTGGTACAGTAAGTGATAAATGGCAAATAATATTTAAGTCAGTTCCAATGTTCTTCTCCAGCATCCGTATATAGAACCAGTTATTTTTTAAGTAAATATCATGGTAGCGCTTTGCAAAGTTGGGAAAATATAAATGATAATTAAGAGTGAGACACTTTTAAATAGGTCATAAATTTGTAAATCGTAGGTTTTTGAATAAGAACTATTGAATTCTATGATTTTTTTTCTAATATTATATATCAATTCCAAATATATTCTTTCTAATTCCTTTACATATATATTTCATGAAAAATCATTAAAACATACTCATTATGGTTTAACAAACATTCGCAATTAAATTTTAAATATTTTATTAAATTTATATAAAAATATGGTAAATATATAAAATATATTTCCCTACTGATTAATAACCAAATAATTTACTATAATATATGTATATTAAATATATAAATCTTATTTAATCTATATTTGGTTTTTTATTTCCCTGATGAAATCGAAAGCATCAAAAAATCTAATTATATTAAATTTCTATTTTTTGTTAGTTTATTTTGCAATATCAGTTTTAATTTTTTTCATGAGTTATAGAAATAACATACATTTGAAAACATTAATATTATATTTTAGGATGTCAAACAATTCATTGGAAAAATCAAAAGTGCCCATTTTCTTGCCCATAGTTTACTAGTTCATGGATAGACTTCCACTGGAAATGTTTATTTTGATAATGGCTTGAATTTAAATTTAAGTAGTAAAAATCTATTAAGTTTTTTTCTCATTGGCCACTATATCTCGATATCTTTCTAGAGTCTCTTTGCTAAATGAGACCCTATAGGGACAAAGCAAGCTAAAAATTACCGTTATTCTTACCAAATAGAAAAATCTTTTTCATCAAAAAATGTTAGGGATACATGAAGAAGACAATTTCAGCTAATCATCAAAAAAAGATGTAACTGTTACACCAGCATGTTGTACTTAGCCATGAGTCTGGCCGTACCAATATGATAGAAGTAATCAGGTGGAAGTATTCCAATTTAGAATCAATGACCAAGCAGAAGATCCCTTAATATTGGGCTCCTACCCTGGAAACATTGAAAGTAAATTGTTTGCCGACTTTATAACAAAATCAAAGGGAAAAGTATATTAAACATTCAAATGTTTTATTCTATAGTATTACCTATAGTATGTAGTTTCCGAGTTAACCGATTAATTATTGCTAAAAAGGCAATAAATTATTAAAAGTTTAAAATACTACCATATTTTATGTCTTTTTTGTATATGGTGTCGATAAAATGTATAATGCATTTTGGTATTTAAAATTTCATAAAAAATAAAGAATGATCATTGATACAAATTTAATTTCATTTTCATATATAATAATCTTATTACAATAATTCAGAGAAAAAAGGATTTTAATGTCATGTTTTTTAATATATTTGTATGGCCGTGGTAGCCTAGTTAGTTAGAACAGATGTCTTGCAATCGCAAGATTGTGGGTTCAATTTCCCTCGAACTAATGACTGTCGTATTCACCAATAGTGACTGGGGCACGTAAATTATATCGTGGTCACAATGCCCTCCATGTTGGAACATGGATTTTGAAATTAATATCTCTGGGGATGGTTGGAGCCAGGCTTTGAGTCTTCCTTTGCTTCCTATCTTTGAATTCGAAGACCCATATGGGTTCGCCCTCTATGAGCCAAGTCGTTCTTCTAACCTCTTGAGAGAATGCTCTGTCCAAAATAAAGGCCCTCTTTCTGATTTCATTCGCACTGTCTCAGACGGGAGCCCCACCAAGTGTAATAAGTAACAATAACAACAATATATTTGTATATTCAGTTTACTATTTTTTTTTTCATTTTTGTACTTAGTATGAGTAAATTCAAAGTATAAACGAAACATCAGCATATTATAAATTTTGTAAATAAGAAATAACCAGTTGTAATATCAACCATAAGTTCAACAAGTAAATTTTACTATGATATCCTCAGCTTATGAATCGCATGTTTAATGAGTAAAATATTGTTTCCTATTTGCTTATATATTATAAAATTTATAATTGTAATAACAATAATAAATTTTGAAAGTAACATTAAATTACTATGTTGTTTTTCTTATTTAAATAAAGATATCTTTATTCAATAAAACTAAAAATTAATTTAGATTCATAATTCGAGTTTTAACAATTAATAATGATAAAAATATTAGTTTAATATATATTTCAAATCTATAAAATATATTCAAATGCATCTCTATAATAAATAAAAAAACAAAATTGTCTGCTATTTTCCTTCACTATGCATTCCCTTCAAAATAAATTCCCGTCTCTTGAAACTTCTTTTAAAAATTTTATGTTTCAAAACTATTGGAATAAGGGAAAATAAATGTCATTTTCAATATTTAAAAAAACCATTATTAAGGAGATTCGTCTGTTCCGGCAGACCGTGAACCTATCGCTGAGCATGGGAAGGAATATAACAATCGCAGATCCTTTCAAAGTTTTCTGCAAACTCAGGCGCTTTTCTTCATTGTGACGTCCCAGCGGGATTCGGCTGCGAGGTGCTTGGATGTTTTGTAACTTTAACAAGATAAAGGTCGTTGTCAACTCCATCTGTGAAGATATTTGTGGAAAACGTGAAAGATATGTAGCTTTTAAGGCTCTTTCGTGTTTTCCAGCAAACAGTAGGGTGTTGCCGGTACAATGGGTTTGCTCTTTTTAGCTTCTCAGATTAAATAGAACTTCAGAGATAATTCAGAATGATAATATGCAAAGTTGAAATGAAATTAATGAAACGAAAATGCGTACAAAGTATTCTTTTTTTATTGCGTTTCATTTATTTTTTCGTGGAAATGGTATAAAATGATATTTTATGCTTATTTGAGGAGAACTTAAATTAACTGAACTCCCTTTGTATTTAACATTTATTAATGAAAACTAAGTACGTAATTTAATAAATAAATAACTATTCATAACGTGAGATATCTTTTATTAACAGAACCTTAAGTAGGTAACACTTCTCAAAAAATGAATTTGTTATTTCAAATCTACATTATTATTTCTTACAAAAGTTTTTATGTTTCAAGTGGAACTTTAAAATTTTAATTATTTAAAGAAAGAAATTACAATCATACAAACGCCTAAAGTATTAAAAACACATAATATTTAGAAATTATAATATGAGTAATCTACTTAAATAAGTATATAGTTTATGTAAGTCATATTTCTTCAATCCTTAAAATATAAAATAATATTTCAGTTTCAATCCTTAAAATATAAAAAAAAACTCATGTAATTTATGTGAAAAATAATAACCATTGCAAGTGCAAAAAAAGCATTTAATATTTAAAATACTTCATCTTTATAAATATCTTCCTCATTTTTCGCTTGACACTGTCCGGGGTTCAATAGAGAAAATAGGTGCTTGGAATAGAACAAAACTTATATCAAAATGTTGATGTCTCGCCTACTTAAATTGTATGTTTTACTTTACTCAATTGGATATTTGATTACAGCATTTACACACAGTTACTTTAAACCGTCATTAATTTAGATTTGAATTCAATATAAAAACGATTTTACCGAGATTTATAGTATCTCTAACCCTTAATAGGAAAGTCAGAAGAATTTTTTTTTATTTCCAATGGCAGATTAGAAGACAACTGCAGTCAGGATATCAAACATTAGAATGATAACGAAGAACAAAAATAACATGAAGTCAGATAACGGAACTGAAACTGCAATAAACATATAAATCTTTTATCTTGTGTTGTGCATTCTAGTATCTCTCTTACAATTTTCCCGAGTTCAGTGCTAGACAATGACTCAATTTGTTGAGGTACATTTCTTCTCGAGTGTGGCGCTGCTGGAAAAAGAGGACACGATAGTATCTTTATACTATACAAATGTTTAGAGAGACCATAGTAGCCAGTATCTAGGTGAAAAATACTAACAAATCCGTCCCATGGAAAAAGTAGAATATTTGTGCTTTTAACAATCTATTTCTTGCCTTTGACTACTTCTTTTAGGTTTTTGGAATTATCTTCTCTAATTTCGGGTTATCTCGTTTTGCCATTAATTATTTTTTTTATTAACCGTATGCTTACTTACATTGAAAAATGTAAAAGTACTGTTATTTTTTTACCACTTGAGAATCTTACCTTTAAGAAATAATCACAGTATCAAATCCATAGTCAATCTGGATTCTTTCAATATAATTTTTTTACAAAATAACAATTATTATTTATTTTTGAGATCTTTAAAAAGTATTTATCCTTTATACAACATATGTAACTAGTTTCCCTCTCTTTCCTAATGGGCTGCGAAATTGAAAAGCAATGGAATACGAATTAATAGATCATTACATTACGATCATTACTTAGTTTTCTTTATGATGCAAAATTGCACTTTGAAAAAAAAAACATTAAATATAACTAAATTTAAGGAATATTATCTTTTTGTACATAGCAAATTACCTTTGAAAATTTTATCATTTAGAATCTAACCAAGATCAGAATAATTTAATGATTTATCAGGGCCCATTATTTCATGATATATAATTCAAACTCATTAAAAATTATTTTAAGCATAGAAACATTTTATTTGAACAAAATAAATAAATAATCAATCATCTATTCTTCTAAATAGAAATATACATAATACACAAAATTGTATACATACAATAAATAGAATTTGCTTAAATTAAGTTATTAACTCCATTTTATAAATTTAATATTCTTTAGTATACGTTCACATAAATGAAATGATTATTTTTATGATAGGGAAATAAAATATAGTATTAAGAATATATAAAATCATTAACTGGATAGCAGAAGGAATTTTTTTTTTTGTTTTTGACAGAGTGTAAAAACGGAGTATGCGAAAAATCAGATATATTGACTTAGCATATAAAATCATCCATTTTTATTGAGAAACACGCTTGCATTTCGGAATTTGACTCTGAAATTTTCAGTAGATAAAGAAATCAAAGAACAAAGAGTATATCCAAACACTTGTCCGCAATGTTTCGACTACAATCTGCTATCTTATTTTCAACTATATGTATAAGCAGTCATTTGTACTTGTATGCACGTTCTTTTTTCTCCAATTTCAAGTTACAAGTTTTCTATTCTTGAATTCTTTTACATATTGTAAATTTTTTGCTAGATTTTTTTTGAGAGTAGGGCAACTTCACTGCTTTGATCATTGTATTGCTTCTTTTTTTTCCGTTTTACGCAGACGATTTGCTGCGAAAACTGAAAAACAAATATTCTCAAAAACATGCTGAAGATGATCATTTTTATTTTTCTAATCGGTAAATATATATATACTCACACTCACACATATATGCATAAATATGCATTCTGATTTTTTCTTAAATGAATATTTTTATTACAACAGTTTTAAATAATCAACAATGAAATATGAGTTTAAATAACATATATATGATTATTTTTTAACTTTATAATTGCAAGCAAATAAATTCATATAATATGATAATAAGCAAATAAATTCGTCCAGCATTTTAATATTTATTTCATATTATTTATTTTTCCAAATGAAATACCTTTATGAAACAGCATTAAGCTACGTACCCCACAGGCCTTAACTATTACTTAAATTCATTGGAAATTTGTAATTAATATACATAGTATATAATTAAATACATGAAAATGAAAGTTATACTTTTGATGAAATAGTTGACTATTATTAACTATTAAAATAACAATTTCACCTAACAAATAAACAAAAAAATTTTTTTTTCATATTTCACAATAAAATGTTTACTTTAACTTTGAATTAAAAAACTCTTAGAAATTTTATATTCTACTCGGCAATGAATAATTAACAACACGCAATTTTAATTTCATTCATTAATTTTTTTGTCATAGTTAAAAATATCAATTAATTTGCATCCCATGATAATTTTTTGTCAAATGATAAACTTGAACTAAATTCTTTCAATATTGGAAAGCGTATATTATTGTAGTAATAAAAACATAAAATTACACATATATTTAATAGCCATGTACTTTTATTTCCCTAGGAAAAATAATGAGGGAGTATTATTATGATTTTTTTTGCTTCCAATTTTTAATCATGTTAAAAAGGCCTCTCCAATTTAGTTTTTAATCCAAGTTAAGACATTTTAATTAAATATATGCTTACAATAAAACATGATATATCATTGCATTCAAAAATACTTTCTTGAATTTCTTCACCACAAATACTTTCAAGACGCATTTATTAAAAGAAAATAATATTTTCATTTTTTTTAGTTTTTCAAATTTTTTTATTAAAAACTGCGTATTACTTAATGTATATTATAATTTCAGAAAATAGGCTATAGCTGAAAATAAACATAATCTTGATTCAAATAATCATCACCATGATCATATTACGTTGAACACGGATATTGAAGAAGATATATTGAATTTATGCATTTATTTAATTTAGAAATTATTTTACTCAAAATAAATATTTTGTTTCTTATTTTATATTTTTATAAAAATGTTTAGTTTTAGATACTGTTATTTTAGTAATCAAAATAAGTATTTTTCATAAAAATCGAAATATACATTATTTTTAAATTTTTTTTGAATTAAAATTAAATTAATTTAAAACTTGCATCAAAATTGAAAGAACATGTATTGCATTTTCATCAAATGAAACACTGACAAACATATATTTCGTAATCTCCCCATTTTAATGATTAAACTCGAAAAAAAAAAAATATTGTCTAACATTTTTAAATTTTTTTATTTAAAATTTAATAAAAGGAAGTATTATCATTTCTGGTTCAAGTCAAACTCAAGAATTTAATTTCCTCTAGTGAGATGAAAATGCTCTAATACAATTGTCATAACCAGATGTCTTTTTAATTTTTTCACATGAGAATAACTTAATACAGATGAGTGTTTATGAATATAGAAAATATCTATTAGACGTTAATTTTCTAAATTATTTTTTTGATTTGAAAATATATACAAATATATCTCACAAAAATAATTTTTTTATAATTGCAAAGAATTTTGAATTAGTGAATTATTTGAATTATTTGAATTAGTGTAATAAATAATTTTTATAATTTCAAAATAAAAAAAATTAAAATGGCTGCAAATTTAAAATTTAAAGCAAATATTTTGGAAACATCGAAATATTAATTTATTAAGAACAGTTAACAATTTTTTTTAAAAACAAGTATGGATAAATTATTGTTCTTCATCATCATCAAAAATAATGTTATTGACCTGAGTGCATTTAAATTGTGCTATGAAATGTATTAATCCATTAACATCTGAGAAAGAATTAAATAACACTTCAACACCCCGTATCTGACCTTTTATTGCAATTAAATTATTAATGGTTAAAAGCACATTTTATTATAAGAAACATGATTAAGAGTTTCATGAATAAAAAATGAGAAAGTGTTTTAGGAAATTAATTTTGATAGCGGAATTAAATTTAATGCATATGATAAGCATTCTGCTGTTCTCGTAAAAGACAGAATTGAATTTCGTGCTGTCCGAGGAAGAAAATAGAAAACACAAGAGCATCTTCTCTTCTCTCGTTAATCGTTTCACCAAGGCTCCGTAGAGAGCTCCAAGCAAACCCTTGAGGTTACACTTTAGAAATGAGTGCTTTTTTATTGCATACATATTTCTATACTCAAATGTTTAATTAAAAAAGCAATAAAGCATCTTTCCTGGAGTAATTTAATAAAAAAAATCTGCATTTTCAAAGAAATTATCAAAAAAAAATTACTCGATCTTATTACTAAGAGCAAAATTAAACTTAAAATATCATAAACCAGCCATGTATTAAACAAATGTGCTGCCTATTAAAATTACATTTTGTAAGATTTTATTATTATTTTTTTGATAAACATAGTTAAAGCAAAGCTTAAAATTATGTTATTTATTGTATACATACAAACATAAATTTATATATATATA
>JAPDSC010104068.1:15935-27729 GCA_026290005.1 Latrodectus geometricus
TGTGTGTGTGTATTGTGATACTGTGGGTTTTACTCATAAATATAAGCAGTAGCATAAATATTCATTATAAATTAAAAACTAAGAACAGGGAATGAAAAATTGAATATTGATATAAATTTCTCTAAGACAATTAATTTACTTTCCCTCTAATTTCTTTACAAAATATAAAATATATTTTTTTATATGTTACGTTCAAAAACAGGCTCTAAAAATTATAAATTTATTTGTCTTATGTGTTTTGTACACTTCATTATGCGATTAATTTTTTATACAACCTCGATGTTGTTTTCAGTGTTATATATTATTTAATTCCTGAACAAAAATTGTATAATAAAGGGAATTCATTTAACCTTTATTTTAGATATTTTTGCTGTTAAGAAAAAATTGAAGAAATCCTGGATGCAAATTAAAACGTTTGTAAAACAATACATTTATTTATTTTAAAAAGAAATTAAAAATTAGAGAATTAAGTCATTCTTATTTATTAAATTAATATTAGCATTACTTGCAAAAGACGTATACTTTATTGAAAAGAATAAGCCTAAAAGATTTGAAATGTTTATATTTTTCCTTAATTATTAGTAACTGAAATATGCTTTTATATTCCTAGATTTGTTAAAATGTTAGGACTCATATCGATTCTTACAGTTCGATAGCATACATAATTTTAATTTAAAATATTTTATATTAAATATATATTTCATAAGAATATAAAATTAAGGGAAAATGCAAACAACAAACTCCAAATTAAATATTTAACTACTAAGGATGTCATGGATATCAAATATTAACATCCTCAAGTTATTAGGATTTCTACTCGTTAAATCAGTACGCATGAACTTTCTATAGATCATAAAATAAATATTTGCAAATAAATTCTAATTTTCAAACATTTCTCTGTTTACAGTATTTTTATTTGGTAATATTTAGTTTGGAATAATCTTATCTAGTAATATGTAATGGTATTTTTCAATTATGATTATTTACATTCATCGAAAAAGTAATATTTCAGCTGTGTAAATTCAAGGAATAATTTAAATGCTGTTCAATTTTAACACAAATAGTGTAGGTTTACAAATATGCATAAAATATCCATTCACGTATATTTGCTAATTGGAACCAAAGAAACATTTACAGAAAATATATGACAACAAGGATCCTGTTTTAATCTTTGTTTTTTTATTTCTTCATTTTTTTTGTTAAATTTTTGATATAGGATTTCAATTAATAATTAAATATTACTAAATTAAACTAAATTTTAGTAAATTAAATAAAAATATTAATAAGAAATATGCAAGTAATTTAAGTAATTTAAATATTTTCTCTTAAGAATATTAAAAGCAACAATCTATATTAACTAATTTTAAGAAATTTATTTTTGCTAACTTGGTGTTTTTAACTAAATTATAGTTATAAAGATTTTTAATAAAAAGTTAAATTGCTATAAAATTCAAATTAAATTAAGTGCATGTTTTTCTAAAATAACATGCATTTTATCTTAAATATGATTGAGGTGGATAATGTCAGTAGCCATGAATCAATGCTATAAATTCTAAATCTAAATTGAGATTTTAAACTAATAACAGAGACTACAAAGTGTACTTCATCAACTTCAATAATGGAACACAAATTTTTGTCTGCTAACCTATATGATAAACTTGAGAATGACTTTACTATATTTATGGAAATTATAATGCAAAAAATGGATAGGACAATAGAAACTTTCAATATTTTAATAGCTTAAGCCTGGTTATTAGATTTGCTTCCGATAACATTAATTTTTGATATATTTAGAAAGAATGTCATACTGATCACTTTCAAAAACTCTCAATATATTTCAATCAATATTTTCAAATCATCAATATTTTTCAAAAATAAGTTGTGTATATTTGCAAAAATTTGTGATTTTTATAAGAATAATTTATTAAACTTTATAACAAAGATCTGTCATATGCTAGTATGTACATTAAAATGAGTGACCACACAAATGTAAAGAATAGTATTTAAAAGTATACATGTTACAATTTATATAAAGTAAAGATTTTATAAATAGTAATTATTATGATTTTTTTATAAAATGGCCATAAAATATTACTTTTATGTTTATATTAATACAATTTTCATTAAAATATATTTAATTTCATGGCATTTTTATTTTCATAAATCATATTTTTCATAGAAAAATAGTATAGGTATTCTTATTAAAAATATATTAAAATTCGGAAAGAGCATTTTTTCACAAAATATCAGTAATAATCGTTTCTATTTATTTTATTTAAGCATTTGAGATTGCATTACTGAGAGTATTACATAAACATATGTTGTTATAACAATTGCAAAAAGTGCATCAATTGAGATAAAAGAAATTATTATTCGAATTAAAAAAAATTATATTTTGATGTGAAAAGTTATAAAAATTCAATATAATATTATTATTAGTTAGATGCATTTTTTAAATGTTAATTTGTGAACACATTTCCAAATCTAAAAATAGCTATTGGTGTAACATAATTATTTCTAAAATGAAGTAGTGAAATAAACAGAGAAAACAATAATTAGGATATATCTGAAAGAGAAATTATGATTTGACCATCTATGTGCTGCATAATTTAGATAAGAATTGGGCTGAAGTGTAATGCATATTAATATAATAACACACACTCACAAATACTAATAATAATATGCATAACAACAAGTAATAACATTTTTAAATAAAATGTGATTTAATATTTAAAGTTAAAGTGCAATCACAAAATTTTAGAGTTGGATCAAAATATAATTACTTTTGGTATTTCGCAAGATCTAAATTTATCCTCCAACTGAAAATAACGAATTCAAAATGTATAACACATTTAAGAAATTGTAAACAAGAAAGTAAACACGGAAGTAACTTGTTCCACAGTAAATGCATCTTGACTTTAATAATGAAGATTTTATCTCAATCTTCCTCTCCTGTGCTGCAACTTTTAGCAGTTGAGAAATTTCAAATTTTAACAGTTTTAAATGAGTGGCTTAAGTAGACACCAGGTTCTCTTCATGGAAAACTTGTTATTGGTTACCCGAAAAGAGAATGATTAAATAATGGTTTTTACCATTGTAAGTATGATAATATCTGTTTCAACTGAGAATTAATCTTATGCTATTCCATTGCAAAGATGTAACTCATTTCTAAAATGGTAACAACAAATTAATCTTAATACATAATTTTAAACGTTAATGTCTGAAGCAATATAGGCAAATTTTAGAGACCATGATCTATTAAGTGATTGAAAATTAGCAACTTTAAAGTGCGTAAGCAAATCACAATTATTTTAAATAAATAATATTTTTTTTCGAATTTTTATGTTTATAAAAGTTTGGAATAAGAAAAATTTAAATATTATCACAATAAAGACTATGCTCATATATTGGCAAGTATAGACATGGTTTTGGAGCTTTTTTCCACGTTTTAAACAAACTCTATAAGAAGAGTGTATTACGCTATGAGTAACTTCTCATTTATAGCACATTCGTTGTTTCCATCTTTAACACAGACTTATTTTAAAAAATATTTATTTTGAAAACTTAATTCAATTAGAATTTATGTCTAAAATTTTACGTAACATTTCCTAAATTTTCTTACACTTAAAATGATTGTGCTAAAGTTTTAAGTTAGCATATTTTAATTATTTAAATAATTCCTTGTTGCGATTTTTCATAGATGCCTTATTTCCATTAGTCTTTTGAATTTGATAATGTGTTAAGTCATAGTTAATCTAAATTCTAAACAATGAATATATTAACTGTATATATAATATAACTTTTCGCATTTGAATGATTTATTTGACCACGGCTTAAGTAATAAAGGCTTAAAGTAATCTTTATCCCAATTATGTTTAATTAAATTATAGTTAACATATACTAACATAATTACAATACACGATAATGCAAAACATATCCTGTTGACTAAGGTTTATGCATACTAACTATAATAAACACAGGGATAAACAAATTGCATTTATTTTAAACACTCAGGATGTTTATATTTTACGAGCAAATTAATTTTCAAGGGTAACCTTCACTTATGCAAACATTAAGGTATTCAGAAAACTTCATGTTTCTTTATTATATGTGCTTTTATTAACTGTAAGATCATTTACTCTAACTTCAGTGTTTTTATGGTGGTATTATATTAAAAATATGTTTATCCTTTCTAATTTGAAATTTCACAGTAATTTATTTTATTATCATTTTATTTGTGATTAGTGAATGACTCAAGAATTTATACTTTGGAAAAAATCAATTACTTGTATTAAAAGTTTTTCAATTTCCGCGTTAAACTTCTTAAATTTTTAAGCAAGATTTTATCTACCTATTGAAAACTGTTTATAAAAAATTAAAAATATTAATTAAATTTCTACTACCTATTGATTAAAATATCTTAAGTATTGTATAATATTACCTACACACAGTATTTCAGGGATGAATTGCATTACATCATTCAGATAGAATCACCAACATCCTTTAAAATTAAAAGAAATATTTATAAGCAACTATTTTTTTAAAATAAGCAACCTAAGCATTTTTTTTTCAATTATCTAAACTTATTGTTATTTACTTAATTAATAAATTATTGTTTATATAATTGTTTTAAAAAAGAAAATTTATCTAATATTTAATTTTAATATTGAAACTAAATTATTTAAGACTGATGCAAACATTTTTACAAATATGTTTAATTTGAACATTTAAATTACAGTTATTTTCAGTTGTTTCAATTACGCTAATTATATTAAAATAAAATATTTTTCATATTAGAATGTATTTCAGTTAAAAATGAGGAAACTGAAATTAGTTTTAAGTGTTAAATTATTTGAAGAATGAAAAAAATTATAATAAAACATCTAAAACATAAATATATGTGCATTTCACTAATTAAATAAAAAAATAATAATAATAAAATATTAAATACATATTAATTAGTATATATTTGAAGTGAATCAATTAATAACCTAAAATATCTTCCTACCATGGTTTATATTAGAAACATCATATTTTTATTTCTAATAGTGGGCATTGTTGAGCAAGTAAGTAAATTAGCCCATTTGCCTCAATAAGGCAAGAAAACTGCTACTCATTTCATCGTTACCCGGTGGGCACCTGTGAGCCAAGTCACGGAGATACGAGTAGCATAGCCAACACCTCACCACCACAAACCTGTTTATTAAACCGTGGATAGCCACATTCATCCATCATCTGGACAAGAAACAATAAGAGAGAGAGAGATAGTACATCCATGCCCGAGCCGGGATTTGAGCCCAGGTCCTCCCTATCCGTAGTCCGTTACGCTAACCACTAGACTGGTTGGGCAGTTATTTCTTTATTCTTATGATGTTTGTTTGCTCTAAGCAAGAGATTGTTAAATTTTGTTAATGATCTACGAAATTACTTTTTCTATAAGAATTTTTAAGAGAATTCAGGAATAATTGAAACTCACGGCATTTTATCGATAAACTGTTGTATTTGTTGATATTTGTTTAAGTTATATTTCTTTTCAATTTTCACTTTGTTAAAATAATTTACATAATTAATATAGGATTATCTTACGTCTTAGGAATAAACATGCTTATGACAAATTATTTTTAAATACTTCTGATTTGTACAAGAGCTGATTTAAAATATTAAATTTGTAGTGAATAATAATTATTTTTGCAATTTGTTCCTTACACTTCTATTTTTGTATGAGGATAACATTCTATTTTAAATATTAACATTAGAAGCTATAATTGCATACGTCACTTCCGTATTTAGTTAGATGTTGTCAGACTTCTGAGTGTTTGATTTCTAATATCTTGTGCTTCCACGTATGAAGTAAATATTTTCGTCTCACTGTCAAGTATTATCCAGTATTAGAGATTGCTTCACTTGTCACTGTCAAGTATTAGGCACTTACTTTACATCACTGTTAAGTATTAGAGATTAAAACTTATTTTACCAGCTTCTGATTATTTCAAGATAATATTAAGTAAAGAACCACAATTTAAAATGTAAATCAATAAAATTACTAAATCTATGGGGGAAGCTAATGTGTAAATTTTCTTATTTTTATATATATATATTTTTTAACTCTTACTAGAAAATTTGAGCATTTTAGGATAAGAAAAATTGAAACAAAAAATTACACATAAATGTTATTGTTTTTAAAGGGTTTTTTAATAATTGCTCAAGGAGCAATTATTAAAAAATTTGCAATCAACTAAGATAAAAATTTAAAAAATGAGCATTCAGAATAACTTATTTTTATTTATATATTCCATTAGTTTAGTTAAAATTACAAGTACCATTTCATTGGTGTAACTGTACAAGTAAAAGTATAATTTAGTTAAGAGTTGAAAAAAAAATCATTACTATTAGTGTCAAAATAGTACGATAAGAGGCGTTTAAATCATGTAACATTTTAAATTAATCGTAAATTCTGAGAAATTCGAAATAAGATATTTTTATATAATTATCAAATATTAGCTTGGATACATTGAACATTACAGAAAAAGTGATATCAAATTTCAAATTATAATTTTCCATTGAACCAGAAAGAATATTTTCTTGGGCTGCGGTGGCCTGATTGATTACGCTTTGTTCTCGTTACCAAAAGGTGGTGAGTTCAAATCCCGGCTTAGCCGAAGATCCGTCGTATTCACTAATGGTGACTGGTGCACGTAAAATATGTCGGGTGGCAATGTCCTCCATGTTCCCATTACAAACTAATCACTCTGGGGATGGTTAGAGCCAGGCTTTGAGTTTTCTTTTTGAGTTTTCTGGTTTCAATCTCGTAATTGGAAGATTCAGGTGGTGCTGCCATCTATGAGCCAAAAGTTGTACTTCCACCTTCGTATGAGGTAGCTCTATTCAAAAACGAAAGACTCTCTCTCTCTCTGACTTGAGCGTCATCAGAAACAACAACAGAATATTTTCTTGCTGGCCCATTCATAATTCCACTTGATAAATAAAGTTTTTTTACAATTAAACGTACTAACACTCATTGATTTTTAGAATGAAACATATGAGTATAAATCTGTATATTCCTATTGTAAGAAAAAACTCCTAGAAAATTATTAACAAGTCAGTGATCACTTATGTTCTTATTGATATATTTTCTTGTCATAACGAATTTACTTTCAAGGTTTGAAATTGATGAGTTATCTTTAAAAAAAAATGTATTAAGATATTGTATGATAAAGGTGTTCAAATTGCAAAAATCATATAACTGGCCAATTTATAGAAAATTAAAAATGTATAAGTAATCAATTATGATACAAATAGATTAGAAGGGAAGAATAATCATAAAACAAATGTTACAAAATACAACAAACTAAAAAAATCAATGATGAAGATATGAAATGATTTTTTTTAGATAATCTATGCTCATATTACCACAAAACATTTCGTATTAGATTATTAAAAACGAGAAATAATGTAATTAGATTTCGTCAAAAATATCAATAGTAAGTAACATCTTTGATTATTGTAACAAAATCAATAATTCATGATGTAGGTGCAAAATGCATGCTTGGAAATAACTGTTTTCTTTCACTATCATGGTATAAATTTTGGTAAAAATTTACTGTACAGTCGCTCTTGGCAACTTTTTCGAAAAATTGCCCTACAATCTCGCCAAACATTACCAATCTGGTCAAGCGAGCTTTGAAAATATACAGAATATTCCATTTTTCATTGGTCAGTTCCCATTTTACCAGAATCCCCCATTTTTCATTGGTCGGAATCCCTCATCTGTGATTGGTCAAAATCGGTTTGGTTGCCAGAAAATGCTATTTATCGACAACTTTGGAAAATCGTGCCAAGAGCTACCGTACAATAAATCTGAGCCTAAATTTTAATGTATAAACATAAATTGATTCTTAAAGTGTTTTTTTAGTCATTTGCATGAAAAATATTTCAAACATTTAGTTTTATTAACATTTAAATTTTAAAAATTTGATTTATTCTGCAACACAAAATCAGAATATGAATAATAGATGTAAAAGCCACTTTTCAAGATTTCTTTCATTTCAAGATTATCTTTCTTATTAGTTGGATAAATTATATATCCATGATAAATGAATCCATTAGATTTCTATCAAAAAAACATAATGTAATATATCAGGCGTCATTCAAGCCAAAATAACTATACCTGCTTTTTTAAATCAATATACAAATTATTGCAGAAACTATGAAACATTTCAAATCACTCATTTAAACACGAAGAAAGTATTTTGATAATATATAATTGTTAAAGGTCAAATTATATTTTTAATTATGTTCTGCTTACATAATGTTTTTCAATGATCCCTTAAACTTGTGCGATTTTTCTTTTCCTACTCTCTGTAACAATTTTTTATAAATAACCGATAGTTTGATATTTAAGTAATTAAATTAGAGATACCAATTAACAAAAACAATTTTATTAATAAGAATACATCGCTTTATTTAAGCATAAAATTCCAAACCATTCTCAAATTTAATTAATTATTCCTTTTGTGGAATACATACCGTTTAAGTAAACATTTCCTCACGTATCACCATAATATTCATAAATGTTGTTTAATTTTTTTTATACAAATTATATAGAATCATTCTGTAATAGAAGAAAAATGTGATTGTTGACACAAATGATGGAAATCTTAATTTGAGCAAATTCCTAATTTACATTTGCTTATTTACCATAAAATAAAAGATCTGAAATGTTTCTACTTTTAGTTATTTAATTCTACTTTCTGTATGATATGAAATAGAAATTCATTGCACTTATGGTTATCAATTGGAAATTTCTGTCATATTTATGTATATCAATTATTAGATTTAGTCAATCTTATCAAACAATCATAACATCAAACAAAATAATTCAAAAAAGGAAGTCTTTGAATTGCAATTCTATAAATTAGTTTACCTTTAAATCTGCTTTAAAATAAATACTTCTATTTAATTTGCTTAACACAGAAATATTGTACAGAAAAAATTTATTTTATGATGATTTTAGTAATTAATACTTTTATATAATTTTTAACATTAGAATGATCTATTTGATATTATTCGTAAGCAATCTAAATAAAAAAACAACAACAACATGGTATTTAAATTATAAAGTAAAACAATACATTTTTATTCCTTTTTAATGCATAATTTCCCGTAAACATTATCTAAATATTGACCAAAATACATTTTAATATAGTCAGGTAACTATTATTTTGGCTGGATGTCTTCTTAACATCCTTTTAATATAAAAGTACATATGAGTAAATTTCAAAAAAGTAAAATATATTAATGTGATTAACGAATTATTCTAAATAAGGCACTGTATATCAATTTTAACGATTTCGTTAACTCATTTTGATGTAGTCTTCAATCGATAGATGTTGTAACGCAGTTTTAGAATCTAATGAGTTAATTTCCATTTAAATACGTTTTTCATGAATAGTAAGCCGTATTTACGTGTCTCTATGAAGGAAATACGGAAAATTCCCAAGATCTCACTTCAAAAGACATACATTCTGAAAGCAAAAATCCATCTCTCTTCAACTCCGAAGAAGAAATGTTCTATCACTAGGCTACACTTAACACATGAAATTATCTATTTAATCATAAAATATTAATCAATACCGAAAATGACACAATTTAAAATATGAACAAAGTTCTAGCAGACAAAACAAATAAATGAAAAAAAAATCAAGTGGTAAACATTTGTAAATATGATGACAAAAACAAACGTAGAGAAAAGTTTCTCTCAGCAAGAACAAAGTCTATGAATTGTTTAAAAATTCCATTCAATGTCTTTCCTCCAAACAATTAGAATAGTATTTTCATTTCTAAGAAAGCAATTTACTTCGTGTACCTTCTCAGAGAACACTTTCGCTGAAAATCTTATTAACTTTTTAAGGTGTTACTAAATTTTCTCTTCTTGATTGAATCTCACAATACAGCTGGTCTTACAAAAATTAAATTATATTTTAACCCGAAAAAGCATAGTGAAGGCTAAACTTAATTTTGTGTTTCCTTTAATGTTATTTAAGATGATTTTGTTAATTTTTAAAGATTAAATACTTACAATATATACTTCATTAAATAAACTTTAACATTACTTTATCAATTTTCTTCTTCGATTATTTGAAACCATTCATTAAAATAATATTTTAGGTTTCTTATTAAGAAACTTTGAAGTAATTAATTACAAAATTACTTTTCCCTATGATTTAAGATTGCTTTGGAAGTGTAGAAAGTAATATTATTATGAAAACCCTCTTTGAAAAAAATTACTAATGTGTATAAAACTAAAATATTTTGAAGTAAAAAATTATGTTCACATATATGAATTTCAATAAAAATTATTATTTAAAATTGTGATTCTGATAATGATATTTTGTAAGCCAAATTTAGTTCATTAAAACTAAATCTTTCAATCATTACAGTTTTAAGGATTTAGAAACATTTCGCACGCATAATTTAGTAAGTTGAGCCTTAAATAACAACTTGATTTAAATTGTGACAGTCATGATACCTCTAAAGTAACAAGAATATAAATTCTCAACAAAGTTAGGCAAAGAAACATGAGGATAAATGAAAAGCAGAAGAAATTTGAGGATCATTACTAGAGTCTATAAATCTATTGTCTTGAACTCAATTTCCTGAAAATATATCTAATTTTCTTTCAAATTCAATATAACGTTTCAACTCTAGAAACCGATTCAGTAAATCATTGACCGAAATAGAATAAAAAAGTTCTTTTTCTCCTGATGAGTATTACATCGAAAGAGCTGCTCCACAAAGATAAGTTATCTTCATGGGGAAAATTGAAATGGATTAAGAAGTTTTAAAGTGAGGAGTGATCTTTCGAGAATACTTTCAGAAATTTTCGAATGACGATGTCTAGGGAGAACATTTCCAATTGCAGTGATTTTGAAACCATTTCTACTACGTTATTTCTTCAGGAAAACTAAAACAATAAAAAATCTATAGAATTTCAATTTGCAAAGAATAATCAATAAAAGAAATTATTTTATAAAATAATAATTAGTAACAAGACAACTCTGAGGTATCATCCTCAAAAAAAAATATATATATATCTTAATCTTTTGGCACATTTGTTCTTTCTTAATTTAAGGATTATGAGAAGTTAACGTTTCATGTTTCGATATTACAAAAAGTTATATTTCCACGCGTATAAAAATGTTTAGAATCTACTTAAATTTCTAAAACAATATTATTTAATATTTATTTTCTATTCAACATGTTTTCTTTAGTTTGCAAATATTGATTATGCAATTAATTATTTTTAAAAAGTTTAAAAAGTTTTCTTTTTTAAAATATCAAACTTTTCATAAATTAAACTTAATAGTTTGTATTTATTACTACATTAGGTTTACATAAAGCTTGTCAATTTATTTAAACCATCATTTTTATAACAAATCATATTTTTTTAATTGCAATGGAGATGTTTAGTCAAATTGTGATATATTAGTTAATTTAAAGAAATTTATAATTTGTATGAAATTTATCAAAACCGGAGACCGAAGATTAATTTTTTTTTTTAATGTTAGTTTAGATTTTTCCATAGATTTTATACAGTTGAGTTATTCAAATGTACTAAATGAAATAAATAGAAGCATTTTAAACATGAAAACTAATTTTAGAGTTTGAAGAGAGATTTCTTAAATAAAACTCCTTAAATAATATAATAAAAATTAAACAGATTTCATTGTAAACATAATAAACACGAATTTCAATACCAAAAATAGTGCTATACACACACACACACACACACACA
>JAPDSC010104068.1:60959-83941 GCA_026290005.1 Latrodectus geometricus
ATATATATATATATTGAAGAAAATTTCATGTGAATTATTTTATGTAATGGGATTATTACAGTTTATCATGTATAAGGTTAAATAAAATTCATATCAGTTACATGAAAAAAAACACTTTTTTTATGTTTCGATAATCGATAATTAGTAGATCTTCAATATGAATTTAGAAAATCACATGTCTAATTTCTAATCAAAAATAAATATATTTTTGAAAATGGTTCAACAGGTGCTTCTGATACTTTTTATCATAAGAACAATTAATCTCTTGATCTATTCATCAAGCAACTTGTCATGGATAATTTTTATCCTTCAGAGTCAAGTCATATTGTATTGAAAACTTTTACTGCCCAACTTTATTTTTGCTTTTGAGAAGATATATACATTAATATATTTGACATGATGGAAATAAAATAATTGTGAAACTGGGAATTTTTTATATTTTGTATTTCTATGGAATTTCTGTTTTTTTTTTAAAAATAAATTAGCAAAAATGTAGGATTTCATGATTGTGTTAAAAATAATACTTAGTATATTATTATTTATGTAAGATATTCGTTAATAGAGGCAATGCTTATAAATGAAATTTTAATCAATTTAAATGAAAATGTAACAATAAATTGACACTTTATGATTATGAAATATATTTTCCAGTGCATTAGTGAAAACTAAATTTTAAAATTTCATAAGACAAAATTTATTAAAAAAATATTTTTATGTGAAAGACCTATTAAATCGCTCATTTAACATTTTTCTGCGTTTGAAGAATTTGTTTTATTATTATTAAAATATATTCCTCTAATATGAAAATTGTTGTAAAATCATTAAATTCAAATGTATGCATAATATATACTAATTTTGTATTGATATGTATCAGGGATGACCAAGACGTCGATCGCGGTGGACTGGTCGACCGCGTAGACATTTTAGATAGACCACGCGACCACCCCAATAGTGATCTAGGTTATTAACAATTTAATTTATGGCTAATGTCATAGAATTAATGAATTATTTAAAACAAAAATTTACAATTTTTGCTTTGAAACCTAAAACAAACTGTTCAAAGTAAGTCACTGAATTTTTCATTTTACAGGGGAATTAAATCGAAACAATTTGACAAAGTGGGATGCTTAGATTATATCCAGTAGCCGGCGGATGATAGCGACGCATCTAGTCTACCTGTCTCTTCTGGCCGTTTAGTTTCACTTATAAGTTAATCAATCGTCTTACGTGGCAGGTCGCTCGCTTCCTACCGCACTGATCCGAATTTGATTCAAAACTGTTGAATGTTCGAACTTTTGTTCAAAACTATTAAATTTGTTTTTCAATAACCCGTCCAAAATGGCTCAGCCAGGCACCAGTGCTAAGAGAAGTAAAACATACCATTATCACAATGAGTGGGAAGATTTCTTTTTTGTTATGATGAAGGAGAAATGTGTTTGTCTCATATGTAACTCAAGTGTGGCATTACCAAAAAAAGCAAACGTCGAAAGACATTTTAAAACCATGCACTTAAAATACATTACAGACTTTAAAATCGGCAGTGAACTTCGAGAAGTTAAAGTGCATGAATTAAAGTCGAATTTACATTTACAGCAATCGGTATTTACGAAACTAGGCACCAAAGCTAAAGCAGTAACATTGGTGTCGTTTAAAATTACAGAAGTTTTGATAAATCAATAAAAACCATTCGAAGATGGAGAATTGATAAAAGAAGCTTTCATTAAAGCGGGAGAAGTGCTTTTCCACGATTTTAAAAACAAATCTGAAATAATATCGTCAAGAAATAATATTTCTTTGTCACGTAACACTGTGATGCGACGGACTGAAGTAATGACTAATAATTTAGCAAAATTATTAAATGACGATTTAAAAGCTTGTAAGTTCCTATCACTTCAAATTTGATGAATCCATAGATATTAGTGACATTGCACAGTTATGCCTTTTTGTGAGAATGGTTTTCGTAGAAATGACTTCAAAAGAAAAATTATTAACTATAATTCCATTGAAAGGACAAACGAGGGGACAAGATATCTACAATTCATTTAAAA
Organism: Latrodectus geometricus; assembly: GCA_026290005.1. NCBI lineage: Eukaryota > Metazoa > Arthropoda > Arachnida > Araneae > Theridiidae > Latrodectus > Latrodectus geometricus. The sequence goes on from JAPDSC010104068.1 coordinate 63,008, forward strand.
ACTTTTTGAAAAGACAGAATTTCAATATATAAATTGGTCTCTATTACAACAGATAGAGCTCCAGCAATGGTCAGGAATTGAACTGGTTTTATTGCCGTATGCAATAATGATGAGGAAATTCCCAGTTTTACCAGCTATCATTGCATTATCCATCAACAGGTATTGTTCAAAAACACTAAGTCTAATGATATAATGCAAATTGCTTTTAAAATCGTCAATGCAATTCGTTCAAGAAGTCTTCAGAGACGACAATTTTGTGCGCTTTTGGAAGAAACTGAATAAGAGTACGGAGATCTCTAATTGCACTCAGACGTGAGGTGGCTAAGCCATGGTGCTTTTTTAATAAGATTTCGTATTCTGTTACCAGAACTAAGAAATTTTCTACAAATAAAAAAAGAGCACATTACTGAATTGGAAGGCGAGAAATGGCTCATGAAACTAGCTTTTCTCTACGATATCAATGCAAAATTAAACATATCAGACCTAAACCTACAAGGAAAGAATAAATGTTTAACAGACATGATGAGTGGGATTAAAACTTTCAAAGAAATGATAAAAAGGTATGCGTCTCAATTAAGAAAACATAAATTGAGAAACTTCAAAAACATGGAGAAATAGTGCATCCATAATCCAAACCGAGACTTCGAAGATTTCGCTGAACACCTAAATGTTTTGTTTGAAGAATTTGAAAGAAGATTTACTGTCTTATTTAGGCTGGAAAAAATACTCAATTTTATGATATTTCCATTTAATGAAAATGTCAACATTGATGGAGTATCTGAAAAAATAGGCCATTTAATAGATACCACTTCAGTCACGGTCGAGGACGAAATTAATAAATTAAGATGCGATATATTTCTTAAATCCAGAGCATCTAGCGATACTGATTTTTGGAAATTAATTTCTGCGGAAACGTTTCCAAATATTTACAAATTCATTTTGTATTTGAAATCATACTTTGGATCGACGTATCTTTGGGAATCTGCTTTTTCAACCATGAACGCCATAAAAACTAAACATCGGTCGCGTTTAACAGACGAACATATAATTTCGTGTTTACGCATTGCAAGTCAGTATCAGCCACAATATAATAAACTTGTCGCAGATATACAGAGTCAAATTTCACTTAAACAAGGGGAATTGGATGGATAATTTTTATGTATATGAGTGCTTTTTATTTTTGTCAGTAAATTTTTATTTTGCCAATACTAAGTTTTTTTTTTTTTTTTTTTTTTTTTTGAAAAATTAGATAATATACCATTTTTTCTGTTACCGAAAATAAATATATAAACATGTACGCTATTTTTGCTATTGGTAGACCACCTTCGATTTTTTAATTGTGAAGTAGACCACAGATCCCAAAAATTTGGCCATCCCTGATATATATAATATGTTTTATAGTTGACATGATAAACAAATGATAATTTAAATAAAAAAATTTGCATATGTGATTTTAAAAATATCGATTAAAATATGTATATTTAATACAGATTAAAGTATTAAATATTCTCATATTAATGAATTATCTCAAAAAAGATTGGTTACTAGGATTTCTCTAACCAAGCACTAATAAAACTAATATTAACTATTAAAATAAGATGTGCAAAAGTTTTCAAAGGAGATTGTAAATATTTTCTACTTATATATTGTAAACTAGTATTATAAATATTTTTATTTATTGTCCACAAAATAAAATTCTAAGATTTTTAATTTGCAAAATATTTAAAAAATATTATACATAAACTTTTATTTTTATCGTTAACTTTCTTGAATAAGAAAATTATATAAATGATAAAGTTGTTTTCTTTAAACCATATAAATTCAATATCTGCAATATAACTAAAATATATATTATTTAAAATTTTACATGTCTATTATTTTAATTAAGTTTAGCGTTAATTAATCGCAGATTTTGTTTTCATATCACATGTGAAAATTAGTTTTGCATCGAATAAAAATATTATCTTAATTACCATATAAAATACATAAACTTTTAAGAACAGACTATTTTTATAATTTAGTTATGTACAAAATAAAACTTTGATTAATTAATATTTATATTAATGAAGAAAAATGAAACCAAATTATGTTAGTGTAATTCATAATAATAACAAATTTAAAAGGATTAACTTTTAATAATGGAAATACAAAGGTTTAAATTACAAATATTTTATCATCAAAATTGACTTTTTTTAAATTTAAAAGTTTAATTTAAAATTTCAAAACTTTAATCATGTTAAAATTTAATTAAAACAGACAATAAAAAATTGTTTAAATTTGATTAATCATTTTAACTTACTAGTTTTCCTTTATAACGTAAATGATTTTCATTTTAATTTTCAATTTGTACATCAAATATTTGCTGAAACTATATTTAAAGAAATTACATTAATCGACTAATAAACAAAGTAAATAATAATTAACAAAATGTAATATTTAAGCAAAAAAAATTACGCTCAGATAAAAATTTCAGATATTTCATATAAAAAAAGCAATTAAGGTTTGTCACAATAATTTCTTAAATTTATTAGGCTGAGCCTCAATTAAATACCTTTATAGGAAATTCTTTGAATTCAAGAGCTGTTGTTGAAATGTGGAATTAAATTTTAATTAGCATTGGATTTCATATGAGAAGATTACTAAGCCATGCTTTGGAGATATTTGAAAGTAATCGGAGCAAAATATCTTCGGACTAGGATCAAAATTAATGCTGCGAATCATGCTTTAGTGAAAAGCTAAGAGGGCTTATTTTGTTTGGCAGTATAATGAATGCATATAATTAGTGAGATGTATAATAATCTATTAAATTTAATATGTTTCAATGCTTTCAAATGCGGATTTTAATTCAATTTTTCCACTCGAATCAACACAGCAACATATTTTGTTAAATAATTCATAAAATATTAACAATGCACATAAAAGATGAAGAAAAAAATATGAAATGTAATGGCACCTGGTCATTAATTTATTAAATTTTAATTGAATTCATTCATGAAATATTTTAGCTTTTCTTAATTCTCATACATTTTAATATTGAACTTTTTTTAAAAATTTATTATAAGAGAAATCATTTGAACAATTTATTTCATCAGTTTTATTAATAACAATGCAGTGAAGCTCAGAATTTTTCTGGAAAATTAAGTTCTCAAGAAACGGAACAGAATTTATAAAGTATTTATGAACAAAGTTTAATTTTATAAAAATATTAAACATGTTATTATACGTTATTGATGCAAATAGTGTAATTAATATGGAAAATTTAAGAACTCAAGAGTTCCTTAGATATATGCAGTTAAAGAATTGTTACTAATGGTAAAACAAACCACTTTTCGTGAACTCAAATTGGTTTTAATTTATCAAGTTTTTTATATCTTAGTTCTTCACAAATAACCTTCAGACAATAGTAGACATCAAAGGCTCTCAGTATGGAAGTTGCTGTGATTGTAAACTATGTGACAGTGGATTGTTAATTTTCTGATTGCATTGGTGGTTGTTTTGAGCCTTCTACAACTTGTTATTACTTCTTTTCTTTTTCAACAAAGATTTACCTCAGTTGCTGGAGACTAAAAACCACAATCAACCAAAGAATAACTATTTCTATCTTGTAATATAATTTTTAAGAATGTGAAACTATGTTGTGAAAAGCTTAGCATCAAGTATCATCTATAAGCTTTATTCCTTACTTTTCAATATATGCTCTTTGGCATGTACTGAAACTAAGTTAAATCAACTATTTTTGAATTTCCCTGTAGAATGGAATTGTCAAATCATTAATTTATATCTTCCTTTGGATACCATGACATGCCTAATGACTCATAATCTCATTAATCTCCTGTATATGCCTAAGTATTTATTTAATAATATTATTGTCAAAAATTGGAGCAGACGTTATTATTTTTCTTTGATATTCCAATTCGATATAGTAATATAAATATACTTAAGAAAATATTTAATAAATGACTAACTAAAAAAAATGTATTTGAATTTTTATTTTAAAGAATGCATTACATTTTGCTAAATTCGAATATTTTTGTCTTAGAAATAAAACAGCAAATAATTTAAAATAAATGGTATAGTTTATTGAACCATTTCATGATTTTTTAAAAATTATTTTCTAAGTGAAATTATAAATGCATGAAGAATAAAGAAGTATGATAATACGTCGGTTTTTATAGAAAGAATTTTCAAAATTATGATTTCTAAGGAATACTTCAATCAAGATCACACAATTTAATTTAATTTTTCGAATTAGTAAAAAAGTAACAGATTACTCTTATAATTTATTGGTATTTTTTTCAAATTCTGCATCCCAGACCATTGTAATACATTAATATTAATAAACTTTTATGCATTTGTTACACAAAACACTTTGACATTATTTTCATTTATATGTGTATAAAACATTGTGATATTTTATTGGCATTAATTAACAATAGAAATATGATTGTTTTTTCTCATATTAAATAAATTTAAGATAATATGCTAAATAAATAAAATACACATTTAACAAATCAGTTAGAATATTTTTATTAATAACTATGCATTAAGATTAATTTTAGTGTTCATTGATACTATTAACTGATATTTATCAAATAAATTATTAAATGCTAAATATTTTTTTTTAATCTATGAGGTATAAAATTTTGTTAAAAACACAGTATAGCAGTTTTAATGTATTCTTTTGAAGATATATCATGTTAGGCAAATTTATAACAAAATGTATGGGTACAAATGTATGATGACATGTACAAATACTATTTTAAGAACATATGTGCATAAATATTCCTTAATTTTTATTATTTTTTTAAAAGTAATATTTATTTACACAGCAGACATTAAGATTATAGGCTTACTAAAAAAGGAAATTTGATATACATTCTTATTTAAATTTAAATTTCAAAGTTTCGTTGTAGTTTCCTAAAATTTGCATTTAAAAAGAATTCAGTTTTTTTAAATTATAGCTATATCTCTATTCACATTACATATAAAAGTTTCATATATGATCACTAATTTTGATTTATTTGAATCTTTCAATAACAATGATAAATAATAAGGATTGCACTAAATCTTACAGAAAAATGCATAAAAAATCAGTTATTGTGTTGCATTTCCAATTGACAAAGTTAATGGTTGAAACTTGTTAATTGCATAAATAAAATTGATTTTAAGAACCAATTTGTTTTGTCACAAAAGAATAAATAAATTCTAGTTATTTATTACATTGGCCTCCAATAATTAAAGAACATTATCTATTTTGAAGCTCATTATAAAAAATGGCACTAAATTTTATAGTTTACATATCTGTGCCAAAATATTGTTTTTTTTTTTCCTGTACGTATCTGGGGGGAGGAATGCAATGCATATCATCACAGCAACACTATCGAAAGAAGCAATTACTGCGGTGGTGGAAAAATGGTTCAGACAGGAATTTCACTCTCTCTGATCACACTGACTTGCATGTATTCCAGGAAGGAATTGTGAAAGGTGTGAGATGTCGAATTAGATTCTTGTTCCATATGTCCCCCTATATGCCGGAGCTTCTGGTAAGGATTTCATTCAGATGTTTGATAATCCATTCCTAGAGCTGTAGTTGTTGAGTAATATATTGGAGGTCTTTTGTCTCAGAACAATCGGAAACGCCAGCTTGATCTCCATACTGGAAAATATCATCGAGTGTCTATCGGACTATATTGGTACACAGTTTGCTGCTTTAAACCTCCTCTAAGGCATGTAGGAGAACTGGAAAATAGCTTTCTCCATATCTGATATCTGTTCCTCAATTCGGTTACTGATAATTTAGTTGACTGCATGAAAAGCCGACAAAGCTAACGCATTACAGCTAACAATGGGCATATTCCATTTTAAAACTTTAGTTACGTTTCATTGATGTTTTACCGCACAAAACTAGGATTATTCTTTTTTCAAGAATGTACTTTTCTAACGAGATTTTTTTTTTGTTATAAATCATTTATGAGTTTTGTTTTATGTAAACGTCTATCTTGCAATGAATACAAATTTGTTTTTGCACATGTCATTCAAGTTTGTAGTGTCTACATACCTTCATTTGTAAATTAGGCCCAAAAACCAATAGCTCCTTAACTTTTGGTATATATCCAGTGTAATTTAAAAGATATTTCTTCAATGATCATTGAATGAAAAATGTTTTCTTCAAACCAAAAATATGAATTATACTGCAGTGTTTGATTATGTCTCGAAAAGGGAATGAAAATTTGGTTAACATGATTATGTATTGTTGTACAATTCTCAAAATTACAAAAGCTATGCAAGTTGGAATAAATCAGCACAAACATTTTAAACTTAAATAACACAGGGCTGGAGACCTGATAATATTATACTGAAAAGACAAAATACTGTAAAACAATTTGTAGAAGTAATTACATTACTGAAATAAAAATAAAATAAAATTCATTAGTAAAATACAAGTAAATGAATGTAATGATGAATGGGTACTTTGATGAATCTGATCGTGGGAATTTATTTGGATATCTGAAATAGATAATAAAATTATTTTTAGTGAGTGCAATTTCTGTTTACCAACCACAGCTTATTTTATATGCAACAGTTTTCTTAAAGAGAAATACAAGTTCTTGAATCTGGTTGCAGAGATATAAAACTTGAGGTTCTATTGATACTGGGAATAACTACTCTACTGTTAACAATGAAAATAAATTTAGAAATGAGAAATTACGTTTAGAACGAGAATGACATACAAATATATTTCAATTAATTTGAAGAAAATACAGAACAAAAATCAACTATTTTACCATCATAATTAATCAGAGGCGTACTTCTAAATATGTAAATAAGTGAAAAGGAATAATTTGGTTTATTTATTTCTTGTATAATGGAATTCCAAACTTTCCGAATTCTAAAAGTGTTTGCTCAATGTTTGTAAGGGTTGGTAATTACTGATTGAATAACCATAGCATTTAATTGAAAGATCAAGTTGTTTAGGTAAACTTTGATCTTTTGACGCTATATTTCTTCTTCACTGAGCAATATGGTTGCTTTCCTAATCTGTGGTTAATTATTGACACATACATGCAAAATTTGTAAGATGTTGCAGGATTTGGATCAATGTGATTTGTTTACTTAATTAAATATCATGCTTGGCGTTGATGATGTGCATGCCTAATCTTTTTACACAGAGGAACTTTATGTTTATCAACATGATGTTCATACGTTGATAAAACGGTTACGAAGTTATTATTGTAAATTAGAATTTTTAGTTATATAATTTTGGTTTTAATGACGAATTTCCTCTGATCTAAAACAGAAAAAAATTCCTACAGTATATAAAATAGCTACAGCAGATATGGTTTTAAAAGATTTGGTAAGAATTACGTAAAAGCATCTTTCAATAATTAAGAAAATTTTGTTCACAAGATTTGTCCATATAGCAGTTCCATATGTAAAATTGTTAAGAAATGTCTTATAGACCTTAAATATTATGGTATTAAAATTGTGAAAACTTAATTTAATGTAGTAAAATTATATTAATGAAGTGCATGTAACTATGCTTTTCTATTTTTTTATCACAGAATATTCTTTGATTATTTGAAAAAGCATTACCAGTTACAAAGATAAAATGGGGATGATTATTTGACAATGTATACAAAATTTGTTAAATTAGGGTTTTTTAAATTGAACTTTTTGAGCACAAAATATTTTACTTTTTAATCAAAAATGTATGCAGTTCGTAATATTATTGTTAATTAGACATTTTCTAGAAAATCATATCTAAAGCCATATAAATGAAAAAAATTTAAATACATTTTTGACTTTTGTATTTACCCGAAATATGCAAGCTAAAACATGAATTTATCTATCTTTAATTTAATTAAATTAAATGTTGAACTAACTGGCCATATTTTTTCATAATGACAGTATTTTGTTTTTGCAAATTGCTACATTTTTTACATGTTTTTAAAATCGAAAAGCACATGCTTTATATCAGGAGTGGCCAAACTTTTGGGATCCGGGGTCTATTCCACATTTAAAAAATCGAAGGTGGTCTACCAATGACAGATCTAAATTAACGTACATATTTATTTTCAATAACAAGAAAAAATGCTAAATTATGTATTTTTTTAAAAAAAAAACTTAAAATTAATGTTTACAAAATAGAAATATACTGACGAAAACAATCAAAGTGAATGAATTCATATATCAAAAACTGACCATCCTATTTACTTCATTTAGTTAAAATTTGGCACTGTATATCTGCGACAAGTTTATCATATTGTGGCCGGTACGAGCTTATTGCAATGCATAAACACGAAATTAAATGTTCATCTGTTAAATGTTTGTTCACTGTTTGTTTTTTGCTCATGGTTGAAAAAGCAGATTCGCAAAGATACCTCGATCCAAAGTATGATTTCAAATACAAAATCAATTTGTAAATATTTGGAAACGTTTCCTCAGAAATTAATTTCAAAAAATCAATATTGCTAAATATGCTCTGAATTTAAGAAATATATCGCATCTTAATTTAATAATTTCTTCCTCGTCCGTAATTGATGTTATGTCCTATTTTTTCAGAAACTCCATCAATGTTTACAATTTCATTAAATGGAAAATTATAAAATTATGTATTTCTTTCAACTTAACAACTTAACAACTTTCAATTAACTCAGCGAATCTTTTTTCAAATTCTTCAAACAAAACAAGTAAGTATTAAGCTAAATCTTCGAAGTCTCGGTTTGGATTATGGATGCACTCTTCCTCCATGTCTTTGAAGATTCTCAATTCACGTTTTCTTATTTGAGATGTATGCCTTTCTATAGTTTTTTTAATGTTTCAATCGCGCTCCTCATGTCCGTTTTAGGTTTTAAATCGTAAATCTTTAATCATAAATCTTTAAATCGTAAATCTTTGCACAGTTTGTTTTGTGTTTTAAAGAGTAGACTGTAGTAAGTTTTTATTTTAAATAATTCATTGATTCTATGTCATAAGTCATAAATTAAATTGTTATTATCCGAGGTCGTGGTGGTCGGGTGGACTACCCAAAATGTCATCGCGGTCTACCAGTCGACCGCGGTCGACGTCTTGGCAATCCCTGCTCTAATAATCGAGAACAAGAGCTAAATTATTATGACATCTTTAAAGAATGTTTCTTTTAAGGGACTTATGACATTTTTATCACTCTTGAGTTGTCGGAAAACATATTTTATGAATTGAAAATCTATTCAAAATATCTTTTTGTAATACATTTTTCACAGGAACTTTTCATCAATCTCGAGATGTGATTAGTCATGCTTAGTAGACATCATTTTAGATTCGAATACAATTATTAAAATGTAATTAGTTTGTAGTAAAATAATTGCCTTTAAATAAAATCACACATATCTTAATACATATCAAAATATTTCAGTAATTATTCGGTAATGAAGCGAAATAGAATTAATTATTTTTGAAATGAAACATTTTAAAGAGTATGAAAACGAGAGAGAATTAACTTGCTACTACTTTTTTTATTTAAAAAAAGCAAAATTCTGAGTCTACTTTTTCTCATAACAGTTTTATTATCCTGCCATTAAAATATTCAAATGGAAAAATTTTAGTAGCTTTAAGTGGAAAGAAATTAAAATAGTGGCATACATTCCTTTAAATTTACAAATAATAAATATAATTATGTTACTTCCATGCAAGTAATTTCGTAGATGAAAATAAATTAAGGAAAATATTAATTGATTTAATATAAGCTTAATGAATATATATATATAACAAGGAGTACATATAAATAAATCTAACAACATTTTAAATAACTAAAAAGGTTTTTCCATATATAATTATAGTATTTAGTAAAATGTATTACTTTCCAGCAAGGTATGTACAAACGTAAGCATGCAGGCTAAATAAGTATTAAGACTCTACTCAAAAATATTAAATATGACTTTGTATACTCTTGGTCATAAATATGACTTATAAAAATATTTATGACCAAGAGTATACAAAGCCTAATATACAATAACATTTACTTAAAATATATCCAAGGTAGGCTTGAATGCACTTCATATTTCATAAGGAAATCATGATTCACAAATTCTTATGCTATGGAATGTTCATTCTCATTCCTTTCCAGGAAACGAATGTATGAGATGTAACTCAGTAGAATTGCATAGTAGCTGGTTCTCAAAACATGTTTAAACCATGTAGTTATTTTAATCTCAACCAATAAACAATTTAAATTATTTTCCACCGTATTTAAATTTATAAATACATTATAATCACTTTTACATAGAACAGAGGATATTAAATATGTATTTTAATTATATGACATTATGCATACAGAATGTTCATGACAAAATAGTTTTTATTAAATTTTAACTTCAAAATCTACATCATTTGTACATATATCATAAAATATAAGGATAAATATTGTTAATAAATATATACTAATACAAATAATTTCTTTCCTGTGTTTAATATTTGATATTTGTTTAATATTTGATTAGTTTGAAGCAAAAATATATTAAATTCAGTGCTGGAAAATATGTCTAAATTGTTAACAAAAATCAGAATTAATTTAACTTAAAAACTCTCTTGTGAGAATCTTTAAATATATGCAAATATTAACAAACATAAGAGAACCTGATGATGGTAAATAAAATTAATGTGTATCATCATTTCATCACAATTTCAAACAAAATTTTGCAAATTATCTATAGTTTTTTCCTGAAGCACCAAACATTTGATACTAAAATTTTTATTTAACTTTTTAAATATTTATTTAAATGTGTGAATTCTGTACTTTAAATAAGGTGTAAAATAAAAAACTTCAAAAATCTTGCAATGTTTGGCTAAATTTGAAGAAAATTGCTTTGGATATTTTTTTTTTGTTTTTTAAATGTTCCATTAATATATCACATAATTTTCAAACTTTATAAAAGGTAACAATATTAATTTAATGAGTAGAATAAAATTGATCAAATATCAGAATATTCAATAATTTTTATATGATGTATTAAACAACAAATTCCATAGAAATTGGTTGATGTATTTTATTTTATTTTTTCTTTAATAGAATATATTTATGAAATCCTATTTTCAAGAAAAATATAGATTTCCATGTTCTTACATAATATCTTTTGGTGATGAGAGATTGCAAGAAAATAAATAATGTCTTTTGTAGATTTTGAAGTCCTAAATTTTAAATATTTACTGTTGTAGAATAATATGACAACCACCAATCATATCATTATTGAAATTATTTATTGTCATAAAGAAAAACTGGGATATTTATAAAAATGTTTGAGATTGTAAATAACAGTCTATATTACTTTATAAAGAATTCAATGAGAATAGCTCTAGTATTCTGTAAATGTATATCTTTAAGATATATTTGCTATTTATTGTTTATTTATGACAAAAGTATTTTTCTTCCTTAGATAATCCTGTATTTCTAAAATATTACAGAAAATGTTTCTTCGTTAATACCTGAAAAGATTATAAAAGCTTAAATGTGGAAAATATCCCTTGAACATAACTACATACTTCAGCAAAACTTTTCAGTATTCTTATTAAAATATTTCAGAGAAATCAACAAAACTTCTCTCCCTAATTCTCAAAATCACCTCATTTTAAATTTTCAAAAATCAGTAACTCAATCTTTAAAATATTTGCATAAAATTTCTCTTTTGGTGTTTGTATGGCAAAAGATTAGAATTCTAAATTGGATTATACTAGACAAAATACAGTCTCGTTTAAAATTTTATATTAATGTAAAATATTTCTTAACAATCCTAGAAATCTCTGCTTAGTAAAAGTATAATGACACGGAAGGAGATATTTTTGAAATGGGGAAAAAAAAAAACTCTTGCTTCTGTTTTCTTTTCTTTTATTTATAGAATGGAATATAAATACAAATTTTATTCTTACTGATTACTAAAAGCTGTTTACTTATATAAATAAAATATTTTTAAAGATCATAACATCTGTATGTATATTATCATGATGCTTATGTGCAAAATATTATTTCTTGCTGTTTGGAGCACTACAATAAAATGTCACCATTCAAACATTTGTGGGTACAAACGACTAAATTAAAAACATTATTAGAATCTGAAAACATAATCTACTGAATGCACTTTTTTTTAATTTGGTAAGGAAATATCAATTACTTTTAATATTTTAATTAGAGGCATTAATTTGAATACTCATAAATAAAAGGCACATCAGCACATTTGTATTATCAAACACCCTTCTAGCTATCATTACCATAATTGATGTTTGATTATGTTAGATCGGTAATTTTTAAGTGTGATTGTTTCATTTAGCAAAACAATTCTGCATCAATACTTTCTTATGTGGTCTAGTGTGGAAATTAACTAATTTAAATTTTAACAGTAATATTTTACTGGATTTAAAACAAGTATTTTTGTCCCATTTCATCCAGAAAACAATGATTTTCATATTACATTATTGTGTATTTTATATTTCCACAGGAAATAATTGATAAAAGTAGTTTATTACTCACATTTTTCATATGTAGCTATTAGATTTGAATACTTATGTTTATTGTTAGATGTTGTTTTGGTATTTACTGCCATGTTAATTTATATACAAAGCAGAGTAACTTTATTAATTACTTAAAACAGGTTTCTTTTATAATTTTAAAAGACGGTCTTTTTATAAATTAATCATTTTTGAAACATTCTGTGAAATGTTTTATATGTTCATCTCATTTGGATATTATAAGCTTTTCATGTTTACAAAAATTTGAATGAAAATGTACTTATATTAATATTTATTATATGAACTGGAAAAATATTGCTTTAAATTTACATAAAATTACATTTCTAATTAGGATAATTTAGATATTTCTAAACATCAATATATAATGTGTAATTTCCAAATAAAAAAATCTAACATTTTTTTTATAACGTGGATTTTGCCAGTCATTTAGTTGATCGAGGACTAGTATTTTTACATCAATCACAAATATTTCTTTTTTAATTTTCTTTCTATCTGTAATAATATGAAAACCCGAAATATAAATGAGAAATAGTAATAATATATATACCTACATAAAAAAAATTATTGATTAAAACATTTAAACTTTTGGCAATTATTTTTGTCAAACCCATCTTTGACCAACTCCTTGTGATATAAAATAAAAAGTTTCTGGTTAAAACAATATTTTTTCTATTTTCTGTAGATGCATTTATTGGTTAGAATGTCTCTTAATAAGTGAAAATTTTAAATACAAAATTTAAACATAATTGACGTGTAAGAAACTTACTTTCACATAGGTGCTTGGTAACAAAAGTATGTAAAATATATTCATCTTCCAAATGAGTTGACGAATTGAAAATTATTATTTTTTAAATAATTATGACAAATTCTGCTTTTGATAACGAAGGTGTAATCCAATCTTCAACACCACTGTATTTAAATTTTCAATAATTATTATTAATACTGTAATTAATAATTTCTCACAGTATTTTAAGCTATGTTACATTAAAGTTCGAAGTTCAATAAAAATATATCAGATTTTCGTTTTCAACAAATATTTTTAAAATTAAAATGCTCAACTTTAAACATAAATTTAGGCAATATTATATAAAAGAGTTTAAATTCCTGTATCATATAACAATAATTTTGTGAATGTTTCCCATTTGTCACGTTTCTCACCTACCCAATAAAATTATTTTGAAAAAGTTGATAACATTTTAGGCATTCTCGAATATTTCCTCTGTAACATAATACTTGTGTTCATGGAGTGTAAACATAATATTCAATGATAACTAGGAATATTCTCTTAAAAACTGATTTTCTAACAGAGTTATCCAAAGTACTTGGGCCTTTAGTTATCCGTGAAACCTTCAAATAAAAATATTCACATTTAGTTTTTGAAAACGGATTTCATTATATGTTTTAATTTAATAAATACATTGGTGGTCAGAGAAATGGTGGAATTAAAGCTCTTACAACAACATTATGATGTTACTTTGAATTGTATACTGTTTGGCGATAAAGTATTTACGAGGTAAAATGATTCACATTTAGAAATGATTTATCCTTTTCCTATTTTCTTTATAAATATTCGTAAATTGTCAAGTATGTAGAAATACATTTGTATTAGTTCAACACAATTACACAATATTACTTAAGGGTGACTTCAATAATATCCTTTGTTTAATTTGCCAAAATTGCATACAATTTGTCATAGCAAAGTCAAATTTGCCAATGTAGTCATATTTACTTATTGCAGTTTAAGAAATCTTTACCAATTTTCTCATTATTTTTTTAAATGTTCTATAGGGTGAAATGAGTTTTTATTCACTATTAAAATGTAAACATACATCCAGGATTTTAAGGAAATGGGAAATGTTTTCTTAATCAGAGTTTTCTAAAAATAATAGATGCAATTATGTTTCGCTCTGTTTTAGTCTAAAAATATTTAGTCTGTAATAACGCTTTTGATTTTTGAAATGCTTAAAAGAGACTATGTAATTTGACATGATCATATCCATAGTAACTGGTATTCATTTCCATAGTATATCCTCTTCTTAATAAGTTGTTCATAATTCAAATAACTTCTTATAAGGATATATTATTAAAATATATGGGTAATAACTTTTTTATAAATATCTTGATTTATTCTAAAAACTAAAATTTACTATATAGTTTATAAACTGTTATTTTGCAAATTTAATGCCGGTAAGGGTTTTTAAAACAAACTGCTTGTCAATGTGACTATAAAATATATTAAATATGCATACAAAACGGTTTGTTCTAGTAGATTTTACTAAATTCGTATTCTTCTATAAGAGAGCCATCAATTTAATCAAATTAAAATTTTGTTTAAATTAACAACAAAGAAAATGAAAATCTACATCATTCATCTCATTTTAATCAGATTGAGGGTAATATATCAGTGCTAAATATCTATCAAAAGCTAAGATTAATCACATTTGAAAAATCATGAAATGATAATGAATGGAATTGTTTTTCATATTTATATGAAGAATATAAGGTCAATATTTGATATAATAATTATCACAATCATATTGCTTGCTTTTTTATTTGTTTGAACTGTAAAATAATGCTTATAAACTAATATAAACTCATTTAAATCCACTATCTTAATATTTCTGCTTATATTATGCTACAACAGAAGAATTCAATATTGGAGATAATTTAATTCAATGTTAAGAAATCAGAAGAAAATATTAGAAATTAAAAGACAAAGTATAAAATCAGAAATACAGACACAAAGAAATTATTTTAGAAACAAAAAATTATAAAACAACTGATTAAATTTACTATCTGTAAGTAAATATAAAGATAAAATATTAGATACAAAGTAATTATTTTTTATTGTTACTTATTATTCTAATTATTTTTCCTTCTGATTCTCCTGTATTCTTTCTTAGTTTATTATTCTAATTTCAAAACCATTAATAATTCAATATTCTAATGAAATTAAATGTTTAATTACTTTTTGCTGCATTGACTGATATAATATACTGCAGTTCAAAAATTAATGTACCATATTTATGAACTGATGGCTTATAATTATTTTTATAAATTTTTTATCCATAATTATATTTTAATTATAAAGTATTAATTTAAAAAGGATTTTTATACGAAAATTTCTTTTTTTTTCTTTTTCTTTTAAATTTTCATTGGGTTGCATATGTTACATGGTTTTATGAATACATTTGACATTTTATAATAGATTGTAATTAACATTCATGCTTACGAAATTTGTTCATTGTTTTCATAAGAAATCATGTGAAATTTATTTGTTCGTTTCATATTATTCAATACAATATTTATATTCCATATTAGGATTTTCCTAATAACATTTATGTCCTTAAACTATAAATTGAAATGTGGTCAAAATGCATCCATTTGCATAACTTAATATTGTTCTGCAGTTGGAAGCTGTTGTTTATTTAATATTCTATGCTAACCTTAATTACTTTAGGAATTCCTTTTCACTCAATATTAAGAATCGGATAAGATACAAAATTGATTTGCTTTCAGTAAATCCTAGATGTTGTTCACTGATTATAGAATAAATTGAAAGTACATCCAGATATTTATAAGTTTATAAATTGAAAAAATAAATTAACAAATTGATTTATAAAAATTTATGAATGGTTAATAATTTTTAAATGTTATTTTAATTCATTCATGTCTTAAATATATATAAAAGCAACAAATAAATGAATTATACCGGGGAATTAGGCTATTTATTCCACAAATATTGTGCAATAATGCATCATTTTACCTTTATAAATCATTAAATTATAAATATTTTTCACACCAACCAGTTTATATGTACTATATATAATTTGTTAAACCTATCAAATTAAATTATTAAAATTTAGATAAATGAGATATTTTGATTTCTCCCTCTTAATACAACAGTTTAGTTTTGCTAGTTTAATTGAAATCGTTCCAGAGAATAATACAATTAAAATAACAGATCACTTGAAATTAAAATAATATTCTTTTATTCAAGGTAATGCTTGATAAATTTAGCATTGGAAAGATGTTGAAACTTTTCAAAATAAATGTATAAACGACAAGTTAATAAATTGGAACACACACAGCATCTCATAACGAGTCAACAACAAAAATATTTTCATTAAAAAATTCTATATATTTTCAAAATAAGTATTGAAAATGTGTAAAAAAATGGTATGCTTATTACGCATTAAATCAAACAGCAAAACAATAATCCTTTAACCACTGAAAATATATTTCTTAAGATAAATTTCAAATATATATATTGAATCACTAATAATACCACGTGAAAGCAATTACATTGTTCAAGCAATGTTTTTAGCTTCAAATTGTTCAAACATGATTCCTATTTATAATGTAAAATCAATTCGGTAAACTTTCACTTCAAGGTAATCAAATGATAATATAGAGATATATTTTTTAAAATCCAAAACTGTCAAAAAAATCTGGAGTTCAAATATCTGGAAGCTCTATTTTACTGTTTTCAATAATAATGTCAAACAATTTCCCAAAACTGTAGATTGAGTCTTAATATAATAGTTTAGCAAATTAATTGAAGGATGTATATTCAATATACAATATGTTCCTGGACAGATCAATTATAGATGGGAGCTTATGATTCTGAAACGTTTAACTAATTTATATTAACAGAGAGAATAACAGATATTATAAATTACTTTACTCTGTGAATATAAGGAATTACTATATCGAAATACATATACAAACTTAAGAGGAAAATAGGTTTTATATAAATAAAAATTATCGATTTTAATATAGAAGGTGCACACTAACATCAAATGAGTTGATATAAATATTTTAAAGATGAATTCTTTGGCAGTATTTTAATGTTTATTATAACAAGATCTGTGACTTTTAATGCCTGACAATTAGGATTTCCGCCTTCAGCATTACAAGGCGAGAAAATTATGGAATCCTATGCAGTGGGAAATCTAGATGATGTACCATCATAGCCCCGAAAGTGGTTCTTCGTAATTCTGAAGCAGAGACCCAACAAAAGACCCCACAGATTGCCTGCCAACCCCACAAGTATCATTTTACTTAGAGGACATTGCAACCACGTCATTTGTAACGTGTCTCTAGTGCCATTAGCAAGCACAATGGATCTTCAATTGAGTCTGGTTTCTAACTCATTGCTTTCCGATGACAAGGACAAATTGGCCAATAAGGCCACGTCGTTCTTTGATAATCGTACTTGATCAAATGAATTAGAACGATTCAGGAAATATTAAAACATCTTTAACAAATGACAAGTTGATGTTTAAGTCAGAAACATTCCAAATTAAATATAGCACATGAATTTGATAAACCAATAATACAAAACGTTTGGCTCATGCATTTACTAATCACTACAGGGACACAAATTTTCTTGAGATAATAACTCATATCTTTAAAATGGAAACTAATTTAAGAACGTTAGAAAGAACATTAATTTAAAGATGTTTTAAATTAGATCAATTACAGTCAAATTATTATGAATATTTTTAAAAAGAAATTTATAAGTTAGTTCAAGGATATGACACAGAATAGGCAAATCGATGTTTTATTGACACTTATTCCAACAAGATATTTTACTGAGTGATTTCATATTTGTGAATCTGAGAATTCAATACAAGTAACATCATTAGTTTTAAAATAATTTTCACAAAATGATATAAGATTCGGAAAGGAATTTAGAAATATCTATTGCTAAAGCTCAGTATTCTTCTAGTTATTTTATAAGAAAAGAGACAAAAATAACAGCACTGTAAAGCACAGTTCCATAATTTTTAACAAAAGATTATTAGTAATTAAGTGTACCGCTAAATCCCTTATATTTAGTGGCTAATACTAGCATTTAATGTTTATAAATTTTGTTTTGAAACATTAAGACATATTTCGTTTTTGAGAATATTTATTCAAATTTTCCCTTTATTCAAACAAATGATGGTGTAAATAACAGAAAGAAATAGAAAAATGTGTCGTTAAAATCTTGGAAAATAAAAAAAAGCAATCTTTTGGTTATTAACGCTTTTTAGATTATTTCTCAATTTATATGCTAAAAGCATATTAAACCAAATTGTATGTAAAATATAAAATAAGATTAGATTATTGCAATAACATAAACAAATAATAAATATCTGTAAAATAGAAACAAATACAATCTTTCAAAATATTGTCCGTATATATCAATATTAACAGCCACATCTCTTAAATTAATTGTATCCTATATGAAAACTGAAGTCAAAGATTAAAATTCAATAAAGATATCTGTATCTCCGTATGTTAGAAATAAACTTCATTATATCTTTAATATTTACTAAATATGACACTGCACGCTTAACATTCAGATATTTCTTGTTTCATATTATGAAAGATTAATGGAAAATTGAATTTATATTTACTGGAAATGTTTTCTCGATTGTTAAAATCAATATCAAAGAATATAATTCATCTTTTAGATGCTGTGCCAACAATTAGTAGCACTGATTTATAAGATATATCTTCATTATTTTTGACATCAATTTCTTAAAGGATACTTTTCAACTCAATCAATCAATTTCTTTAGCATGTCATGAATTGGTATTTAAAAAAACATAGAGGCTGTATATCGAAATAAAATTTTGTAATATCAAAGGTCACATGAGATATGGTTATTCATTATAAATATAAATTATTTGAATTAATTGCATAAAATCTTAGATTTTCATTGTGTGCAATTGTATATAGTACATTAAGCACTTTCTTACATAGATAAATATTGAAAATATTTTTTATAAAAAATGAATGATGATTTCAATAAGAATTTTGCTCTGCCAAGTAATTTCTGTTTGTAATCAATTTTCCTTGTTTCAAATAAGTTCATTTAATGTAATGAATTAATCAAAAGTAATTAAATATTTGGCTTAAGTAATCCGAATTCTGTATCAGTCTATTCAATTAACTCGAAATAGATAGAAATCAGATCACTTTCATCCGAGATAAACATGATTTTCTAATGCATGAGGTCTTGAAACAAACAGAGTAATTTCATTCATTCATTCTTATGAGTTACATGGTTCTCTAATAACATAATGATTTGATTAAGTTGACAATTTCTATTCTGAAAAAAAAATATGTCAACAAGAAATTCAGTAGTATGATATAATTTTTAAAGTCTGATATTTTAGAAAATTTTATATTACTCATTGAAACACCTAAAAATCCATACAAGCAAATTGTGGGTGATTACTTGAATTATATTAAGAATAAGAGAGTGTGATATTGCAACATGTTTTGAATTATACTATGATAATAATGAGATTAATTTTTGTAACAGCGAATAGATGCTAAATCATAATATATGTTTCACAAGTATGTGCTTAGCTGTCAACTTTATAACAAGATTTATTCTTTTGTGAAAACACAGTGAAAAACCTTAAGAATTTATAAAATAAATTATTTCTTAATGATTTTATAGCAATTTTCTTGGTGTAAATATATAAAAAATATATATTAAAAGCGTTTAATTGTGAATCCTTCTTGTATTGATTGTGGTCCATTGTTCTTGGATTAATTTTTATTTATTGTTATGGAGGGGAATTCATTGAGAGCTAAATTAAACTCGTTTACCCTGTTTAGATCTCAAAAGTTTAAATAAGACTCCAACTCTGCTGTAATAAAGGGCCTTTGAAATTTATCTGAAATACTGAACTTTCTATCTCAAAACGTTTTTAGATACTTATTTTTGTAGGTACTTGGTATTCAACGTTCATTGTTGTAAATATTCGTTAGTTTACGATCCTTGAGGGATATTCAAGGAGAATTAAAACAAAAACTCCAGTACCTTCTATGGATCTCAAAATTTTATACTAAGTTTCTAACGCTGTTGTTACAAGGGACACTTGAAATTTATCTTAAAGGTGAAGCTTTCTATTTTGAAATGTTTTTAGATAATGTAAGTATTCATAAATATTCTTATTGATTTGTTATCCCATGATTTACAAATGTGTAGTTAAGCTTTGCTCTAATGGTATGTGAGTAAATTGTCATCAAGACAACTATGGCTATGTATATAATTTTATTCAAATAACTATGTTAAAATAATATTATACCTTTTTAATGAGTTCCCTAGAAATTTTTTATGGAATATGAAAGAATAATGTCGAGAAAATGAATTCAGTTGTCCCAAAATAGCATTGATTAATAATACCCTTTATTACACTGCAACTCTTTTATCTTCTGAATAATTTAAATTTACAATCTTTGCAATATATATGCTTAATTATTCATCTAATAATAATTTTTTTAGGATTAATAGTATTAAATAGATTAAAAATTTTTAGTAATAGATTAAAAAACGCATAGATTTCCTGTCTATTAGGACCAATCTGATTTGCATTTATACTTGCTATTACGGTTGTAATACTCTTCATCAAAAGTCATCACTTTTCA
>JAPDSC010104071.1:0-14181 GCA_026290005.1 Latrodectus geometricus
TTTCCTCACCAGATAGTAAATTTATTCAGCTCAATTATATCTAAGACATTAAATTAATGTTTTATAACCATATTTTTAAAATCTGTGAATTTAAATTGCATAAAAACATTTAAGATCTTAACTTCAAGCTGAAAATTGAATTTTTTACTACATCCTTTAAACATATTTTACACATAAAAATCAGTATTAACAAATACGTTTTGTTGATACTGTTTTTCATATCAAAATAAGTAGCAACTTTTTTTTATTGAGATTTATATAATATTCTGTGTAATTTGAATATTTAATTTCCACCAAACATTCTCATTTTAAGATAAATAATATGAGAAATTATTCTAATGAAATCAAGACTTTACCGTCTTTTAAAGAGACTTTTATCTAAATATTTAAGGCACAAAAATTAATAAATATTAAAAAATTATTAGAAATGTTTAGAAAAGTATTTTTAAATATTAGGTTGGGGAAAAAGAAATACATTATTTTTACGTGAACTTTATGTACCTTCTTTTGGATTCACTTTGTAAAAAGGTTTAAAACAACTTTCATGTAGATTTTTATGTATTGCGCGTTACGACTGCTGACACGCGGTTAACTTCGATCATTTTTGATATTTTATAGACATTTTCGACGATGCTGTATCCACATGCATCTCTAACATCAAAAATACCCGAACGGAATCGACGAAATAAAAATTGTGCGTAACTGGTTGTTACAGTCATATATAGGACGATAAACACCTTTCACAATTTTAGCCACCCGGCTATCTTTTTCGCCGTTAAAGGAGAAAAACGAAAATGTATCGAATTTTCTGTTTGTTGTCTTCCATTTTTAAAACCTTGTACTCATAACTGAGTTAATCAAACAAAAAACCGCAAGAGGATATTTTAGTGTCAAATGTCACCTTTCCAACGAGCATAAATCTGAAATTGTTTGATAGATACCTCACGAGATATCAACCACTACAGACGTCTACCGAAAAAATAATGGATTACTTTTTCCCCAACCTAATACTTTCTAAAAATACTACATAGTTTTTCTTAATATATAATATATATGTATAATTTGTTGATTTTTTTTCTCAATGTATATTCAAAATACGATTAAAACTTAATTATTTATATGAGTACAGTTGGCAAATAACATGTTTCTTTTAATAAAATATCACGGAAATCAGCGCAACGAGGTAAGTGTACAATATCAGCCCGATTTGGCACCAAATACTCCAGGAAGCTCTTTCTTCAAAGAAATACCTAAATATTTGTTTGGTATTCTCGCTCTAGCGCCTTCTAAAATAGTAGCCACTAATTCATCTTAAATCTAGACGTGAAGACGAAAACATGTCACCTTGGAAATGTCAAGCAATTACTGTCATTTGAAAGAAACCGCAAAACAATCCGAGCTGCAAAAACAACGACACCTCCCACAACCTTCCGATGTTTCTTTGTCGACGAGACGATAGTGTTGAGTTCGCGTATTTTGGCACTCCAGTTGCCACAGAGTAATTCATAAAAAATTATGTAACATTCAAGGCTTCATTTAACAAAACCCGAGCAAAGCTACAGTTAACGAGAATAGCTGATGTATTTATCGCAAGCATTCATGTTAGTTGATGGAAAACAACCTTACCATTCTACACTACCGTAATGGGACGTCAGCCAAGAAATTTCGGGAGTATTTCTTGTTCTTCAAAAATACTCCATTCAGAAAGCATTCCATTTTCTCTAGATTCATTTTACGAGAAAATATACTATTATTACTATATTATTATATTAGATTTAGAGCTTAAAACATGCTTCATCTTTAGCAATTATTTCATTAGAATCAAATGCGTTACCGTAAGGCCTATATTTTTAAATACAAAAACAAATAATAGGTGGTTGTGAGATCAAGAAAATATGGGGATTAAGTAACAGTTTAAACATATATTTAAGTAATAGTTCAAAGGGAAATTTAGCCATTTTTATAACACACTTGTGAAACAGACCTGGTAGCTGAGCACTATTTTTTTTTACTTCATTTGGTCTCTTTTTTTAAATTTCTTGGTTCAAGTGAAGAAAGGCAATATAATATTGGCTATTAATAGGTTTTTCTCAAGGTAATTTATGAATAAAGTACAATGAATAATCCAAGATATAGAGAAGAAGACCTTGCGAGCTGATATTTATTGTTTTGATTGCTTAATCTCTCCTACTGCAACCCAATTTTTCTTTGGATGGTAGCTATGGGTTTATGTTTCATCCATTATTCACAAACTGCATGAAAAATCCTTTTTATTCCTTCGCAACAGATCCAAACAGTTTCGACGCGTTGTTATTGTCAGTCGATTGCCAGAGAACGTGGTTCCCACTTTGGACAATTTTCTCAAGGAAGAACGTTATACAAAGTATTAAACACTTTAGCTTTTGATATTTTAAGGATGTCAGTTAACTCATGCAAATTTAATTTATCAGGCAAAAAATTTTGTGAACTATTTTTATGTTTTCTGGAACAAAACTCGAATTTGTGCGACTAGAGCGTTTAACGTCATTCATGTTTGTACTCCTGCATTTGAAATAAATAAGCTGCTTTTTTATTGACTAGATGAAGCTAGACATTGCTATATTTGAAAGTATTTTTTCTGTTAAATATTAATGCTTTATCTGCACAAAATTCAGATTTTTCCATTGTTTTTAAAGTCGCAAAAATAATATAATAAAGAACTCTTTTAAATTAAAAAATAAATAGTAGATGGTTATGAAAGTTTCATTTAAAATTCATTGCTTTTCAAAATCATATTATTTTGTGAATAATGGCAACATCTATATTTTATCTGACGAATTCAATGAATGACGTGTTATTTTCTGGATTGTGTAGATTTTCCTTTCCATTCAAGTATCGCTTAGATGATAAGACACCGACACCTAATTGTTAAAAATTTGTAAATTAGCATTTCTTTATTGTTTTAAAACGCATAGCGAAATTTAGATTTTATTTGAAGATGCTTGATCTTTTAAAATGAATTGTAATAATATAATAAAGGATGTTTCTTTGTGGCATATCTTATGTTAACATCAAAATAATAAAAAATTAGAAAAATATACATAGGAGGGGATTTTTGTTCAAAAGTGAAGATATATTTGTGAAATACCGAATCTCTTACGTGTATAAGATGCATTTTCATACATACTTTTCATATGCAAATTTTCTTCAAGTCTACTTGTTAAAGAATATTCAAATTTATATTATTCTGCAACAATTTTAAACATTGTCGCTTTGACTTATATTCATATAAAAATGCTTTTTAGATTAATGAAGATAACCTGTATTGTATTTTAGCAATAATCTTTTCCACAGAATGTGGTATAGCATCCAAATTTAATAAAAATATTACTTTTGACTTCTTTTGTATTGTACAACCAAAAAAGACTTTGCCACTCAAAGATGTTTAATTCATACTTGATCTCAAATTAATTGAAAGATATTGTAATGTATAATTGAGTCCAGGCCGCACAACTTGTCTAGTGGTTAGCGTAACTGACTACGGATGAGGAGGGCTTGGGTTCGAATCCCGGCTCAGGCATGGATGTACTTTCTCTTTCTCTCTGTGTTTCTTGTCCTTTCCTTAGATGATGGATGAATGTGGCCAGTCTATAAACGCGTTTGTGGTGGTGTGCCGTGGGCGATACTACTCGTACCTCCGTGACTTGGTTCACAGGTGCCCACGGGGTAACGATAAAATGAGTAGCAATTTCTGGCCTTGTTGCGAGAAATGGGCTAATATACTATAATTGCTCAAGGGTGCCTGCCATTAGAAATAAAAAAAATTGAGTCCAGAGGGGTTTTGGAATTATTTATAATGCTTTTTTTAATTAATATAATTATTTTAGTACAATTTTATTACTCCTAGTGAAGGGGAAAAAAGCAATTAATATTCTTCGTACATATTCTCGTTTTCAAATTTTATTACCAAAAAAAAAGGTTTAATAATTTTTAATTTATAATTTCGTGTTTGTGAATAAGATTCGACATTTCTTTTAATTAAAAAATCGTTTCTTTATAGCAAAAGAATTACAAAAGGATTCTCAAAATTCTTGCTTTAATGTAGGCTTTGTGTTTTGGATTATAAATACTGTAAAATGGTTTCAAATGTTTTAATTTTTTCTTTTATTTATTTTACTTTTATTGAGATGTTTGATTGAAAGATCAAATTAAAAATTAATTTATATAAAATTATTTCTTTTAAATTTATACAAAAGTAATTATTAAATAATGAGCATAATTATTAAAATTTATATAATAAACTAAAATTTATATATTAAACACAGTATTACATTATAATATTATCAACATGTACATTGAACATAGTATTTTATATTTTAATATCATTAATAATTAATCTAACAATATAATAAATATTTTAAATATTCTAAAATTTAAAAATGGTTTATGAAAATATTTTGATGCAAATAAAAATTTAAGATTGAAAATAATTGCTTTAAAATATTATTTAATCTATTTATATTCATGTTTCAAAGCAGACATAAAATGTTGCGAATTCTTTTCCAAATATCATGTAAATATATAATTAATTTAAATTATTATATAGTTTTTTATTATTAGATTTAATAAATAAACTTATTCTCTGAGAAATACAATGTTTTAAATAATGCTAATCTTTATATAATTTAACATCATAACTACTACTTTTTAAAAAAAATTCCGTTTTTAAATGTAGGTTGATGAGAAAATTTCAATTACAAATAAATTTTTAAGATTGAAAATATTGTTTCGAAAATTTTAATTCAATAAATGCTCTTTTCTCTAATGAATATTTAAAACAATAACAGGGTTATTTATTTCTAAATAATTCTTTACAAATACATTTTGTCATTCATTTTAAATAATAATACGAAGGATATTTTATATTTTAATTTAACAAAATTCAAAAGTACAATTTATAATAATTAATTATATCGTTATAATTTATTCTAGTTGCATGAAATAATGCTTATTCAGTTAAAAAAAAATTGTTTTCATAAAAATTTAATTTTCATACATACCTGTTAAATTCTGTATACATAAGGAATAATTTTATTAAAAACTCAATTAAAATAATATCTTTCACAGAATATTTTAAAATCGAATGTAGATAATAATATGTTATGAAAGTCAAAATATGTGTAGGATTTAATCTAATTAAATAAATGGAATAAATGGAAATCTTGACATTTTTCTAAATCTAAATGAAAAGTTTAATTAACTATTTTTTAAAAGAGGGTAAAAAATTATATTGAAAAATTCCATAATATAAGATTACATTCATTTGAATAACCTTATAATTTCTATAGTAAATCAAGTTTTGTATTATCTTCAAAAAAGAATCATACAACAGATAATAATTAAAATATCATCAAGAAAAATATTTGTTATTGTTTGTGCTTCTCTATATATAAAATAACTTAAATATGCAATGGTTTTTAAATTTTTACATGCAGAATTTCATTTTAGTTTCTGTAAATAAAGAAGCAATAATAAATTTTTAAAACAATGTGGTGTACACAATGTAGTAATAAATTTTTAATTTTTTATTGGATTTTATAAATAATTTTAATTAATTGCTTTTTTTGAGATCATCTTAATTTAATGACAGGAACGAGTTCTTCCAACAAAAAGCACTGGATTAAATCCCAGCCACATCTCGCATGCACATATCTTGTGGGAATACTTAAGAGTTTTCGAGGTTTCCTCCCTTGCGACACATAATTATAGCCCAATATTTTTGAAAAATTCGTCTAGAAGATAAAAATTCAGTAGATATTCAAGTATCTTACACACACAGCGTAGAGAGTCATGTCCATAAAATAAAGTTTTATAAATAATGCTTTAAATATTCATACTAACATATCTATCTAACATTCATACTAACATAACTAACATATCTATCTTTAATACCTGGAAATATCTACTCTTTTAGTTTTGGATTTTTACTTTAGGAATTTTAGAATTTTAGATTTTTACTTTAGGAATTTTAGAATTTTAGATTTTTTTTATAAATTCAACATTGTCGACATCTTTCATTGTATTCATATAGCATATCACTTATTTAGATGCTGAATACTGATAAGGTATTGATTAGTTTACCATTAATTAGGGAAAGAAAATATTAAAAATTCTCAAACATTTTCTCCAATAGAAGTGACCCCAAACATAAAGATATTATACAACTTTCTTTGATAACGGGAATATAATTAATGGTCAGCTTGGTCAGATTTATCATCTAATGAGAGTAATTTCAATCATTTGACCATGATGAACTCTTATAATAAAATTAACGATGGCTGAGTGGTTAGCATTCCTGACTCCCAGGCCCCGTGTTCGAATCCCGGTTTGGGATGGACGTTTCCTTTCTCTCTGCGTATGTGTGTACCTTTGTCTTTTCTTCTTCTAAGATGATGGATGAATGTGGCCCGCCCGATAAACGGGTTTGTGGTGGTGTGGCGTGGGTGAAGCTACTCGTAGCTCCGTGACTTGGTTCACAGGTGCCCACCGGGTAACGATAAAATGAGTAGCAGTTTCCGGCCTTGTTGCAGCTAATGGGCTAATGTACTTACGTACTTGCTCAAGGGTGCCCACCATTAGAAATAAAAAAATATTGCAATTTTATTTTCTTATTTCTTAATACATTCGTATACACGTTTCAAGTATAGTTACTCACCAATGTTTTCTAAAAAAATGAAACGAAACATTAGTCATTAAGCGTAAAAGTGTAAGTTTTTTCATGATAGATATTTCTTCACTTGTGACTATCAACATCACGGATTTAAACGCTCCCAAAAATGTATCAGAAATACTCCCTGACCACACAATAAAGTATTGTGTTCTTTTAAAGGCCGAAGCGTAATTAAAATCTCAAACTACACGACATAAGATAGTATGGATTGCAACAACTATTGAAATCGTTGTATAAATGATAATTCTTTGTTGTTGTTTTTTTTGTTTAAGGATCGAAAACAATGAATTAGTTCATGGGATTGCCGTATCAACTTCATTGAAGTCGGAACTAACCGAATGTCGCCAGATCAACGTTTTTTTACCACAACACTTGGCGTCGAGTTTCTGCCGCCAATGATCGAAACTCTAAACATCTTTCGCTTTTCTTCTCAGA
This sequence comes from Latrodectus geometricus, assembly GCA_026290005.1. Taxonomy (NCBI): domain Eukaryota; kingdom Metazoa; phylum Arthropoda; class Arachnida; order Araneae; family Theridiidae; genus Latrodectus; species Latrodectus geometricus. The sequence continues at coordinate 7,145 of JAPDSC010104071.1, forward strand.
GAGAGAGAAAGAGGGAGAGAAGAGACTAATGTGACAGATTATTCAAATCAATCTGTTAAAAATGAAGTTGATTGCTGCACTAATATTTAAGTTGCAAATTATTTATTTTCGAGTGTTGAAAAGCAGTTCTCAGAAGTGTCATGGAAAAGGCGCGCGGAAGTATTTATTCCCTTTTTTTTTATGACACGTGTATGACAAATCAAGATCTCACTCTCACAGAAGTGATAAATAATTGCCTGGTGTATTAAAACTGAAAGAAGTCTTATTATAGACATCTTTATGAATTAAAATCACACTGATCCTCCTAATAATTAAAAAGTATGAATACTTAAACTAAAATGTAGTTTAATTTGTGAAGAATTTATCTAAGCAAATTTTACTCATAAAGCTAAATCAGAGAATATTTGGAATATACATTAATTTAATTTTTAATTATTCAAAAATATTTCACTATTTCACTTCAAAAATAATAATGATACAACTATAAGCATGTTTAAAATAAAATTATATTACAAGGGGATTTAAGTGCATTTAATTAAATGTTCGCGTTATTTTCAAAAAATGAATCGAAAATTTTACCATGAATTTATAGTTCCACCACATAAAGTTCTATGTAACTTCACAATTTGTGAAACGCATAATTCTCGCGGATATTTCAATAATAATTAACTCCGAGATATATTGCAGGGGTGTTATTACTTTTGGGATTGAATTTCAACGACCAAGTTTTTTCATGATTATGATTTCATCTATCAAATAAAGAATCAGGATTCAATAATTTCAAAATAATCAAATCGCAATATTTTTGCCAATGATTAATTTTTGGGTAAAATTACAAATACTTATTTCAACTCTTCTCATTAATCAAATTCATTACAGTTTTTTAAAATGACTATAGCTATCGAAAAAAGAGAAATTTTATAGTTTAACGATTACAACTTCCATTGATGTCATTTAAGAATTTTTTAAAAATACAGCTTTGTGTAAATGCATTAATACAAACAGAAAATATGAAGTTCGTCTACTAATATAATGTATCAAATTAACAAGTTATTGAACAAGTTATATCGATAAATATTTTATGTAAATTCATCATCAATTAATAAATATCATAAAGAAAATAGAGATCATCATATTAGGAAAAATCTCTCGATAAGTAAGAGGATAATCAGTGGTCTCCATACCAGAGTAGCCTCTCTGGGACAAGTTATCCGCGACTTCATTTCCAGGGACGTTGACATCGGCGAGATCCCCATAAAGTGGACGTCCCTATAGTTTTGAGCTTATTGATTATTCGAATTCTCACGTGGTAGTCCACACGATTTCAGTCCTGCAGGTGTTAAATGCAGTTTCAGCTGTCTGTAAGAATCCTTATGTTGCCTGGGTCTGTACTGTGGAGGATAGTCTTTAATCTCTCGTCTATAGTAATTAATTCACAATTGAGGACTGAGAAGTTTTCTGAATTACGTCTTGAAAGCTGATTCTCAATGAAGGACCATCTCCTTGTATGATATAATTCGTCTTTACTGCCATTTGTGTATATCAAGGTGGCATCACTCGGAATACCATTTATGACCCCAAGAGTTAGCTGTTGTATGTATTTGGACACGTCTGAGTTTTATTTGTATAGGAAAGAAGTGCAGTGTGGAAGTGAACTCCAGGCAGACCCTCAACCGGGTTGACACAAGGGCTTAGAGATGAATACTCTACGAATTGAGGAATGATCTTCATTTTATCAGTCGGACTAAATGCACTATTTCTTTTTAATCCAAATTTTGTTAAAACATAATAACATAAAATTACTAACTACACTTCCAAATCTTATGCTATGCTTTTTAAAAAACCGAGATAATTGTAATTATGAAACTGTTTCGTTAAACATGCCTCATCCAAAACCTATGTAATGAATCATTTATGAATTATTATTCATGGATTCTTTCAAAACAATATCTTTAAATTAGCAAAATCTTGAACAAGCTCTCGAAAATTTAGGAAAAAATTTAAAAAACATATTCTTTTTGATGACTTGAAAAACCTCTCATTTTGGAAATGAAAATAATTCAGAGAGCAACCAAGAAAAAGATGAAATCTATATCACAAAAAAAAAATATATATCACCACAGATATTGCTTAGAAAATTTCTTAGATTGCTCTAACGTTAATAGAAATAATACAATAAAATATGCTTCTGTAAGAATTTTATAAGAACTCAGAGAAAAATAAGTCAACAAGCGTTTGTTTTTGTATGAATAAGGTAGAAACATAAAGTTTTGGATAATTAAAAAACAAATGTTTATTCGTTGTATTTTAGTATACATTTGATATTTGATAAAAACATTAAACGTAGATAATCCGAAAAGTGACAAATATATACTACAGTTCCTACCATTAATGTAACGTCTGATACTTATATTTATTATGACTAACAGGGACGTAAAGCTATTAATAAATAAATACTGACTCATAGATGATCAACTAGCGATTATAATAATCGGGTTTTTCAACACTCCAGATATTAGAGATTAGTGTTACCTATTATTCTCACATTTGCATACTTGAATTTTATTTTAATTAGTTAATGAGATATTTTACCAATCGAATCTTCCGCTTAAAATTAGTACCGATCAAAGTATTTATCATTTTACCAATAAATTCTGCTGTGAAGAAAAAAACGCCAGGAAACGTTAACTGTCATGGAATTGTCATGAAAAAAACCCCTAAATTATATGCTATCTTATTTGATTACTTAATTGATAAGAATGATTGAAAGATTCATCTGTTTGCAATGCAAAAAAGAGAAGAAAGATAAAACAAATGAAAAAATTGCCTAACATAACAAGATGGATGACAAATACTGTAATTGGCTGCCAGTTATCCTTCCGTATGTTATGTGAATCTGAAGAAAATTTGCTCACCATTTTGAATCAAATTGGCATTTTATTTTTATATTTATTTTTTTTATAATTCGCAGAGTTTGAGGAAAAGGAAGCTATACTTCGACATTAATAAACATTTTCCACGAACAGTTTACTTCCACAAATGATTTATCAGGTTGGGGAAAAAGAAATCCATTATTTTTACGGGAACTTTATGTAACTTCTTTTGGATTCACTTTGTAAAAAGGTTTAAAACAGCGTTCAAGTAGATTTTTAGGTCTTGCGTTACGACTGCTGACATGCGGTTAACTTCGATCATTTTTGATATTTTATAGACATTTTCGACGATGCTGTATCCACATGCGAGGTGCATCTTTAACATCAAAAATACCGAACGGAATCGACGAAACAAAAATTGTACGTAACTGGTTGTTACAGTCTTATATAAAACGATAAACACTTTTCAAAATTTTAGCCACCCGGCTATCTTTTTCGCCGTTACTAGAGAAAAACGAAAATGTATCGAATTTTCTGTTTGTTGTCTTCCATTTTTAAAACTTTGTACTCGTAACTGAATGAATGAAACAAAAAACCGCAAGAGGATATTTTAGTGTCATATGTAACTTTTCCAACGAGTATAAATCTGAAATTGTTTGATAGATACCTCACGAGATATCGATCACTACAGACGTCTACCGAAAAAATAATGAATTACTTTTTCCCCAACCTAATATTATATAAGGGGATATTCCCCCAATTATTTCCCTTATATCGGAAAAGTTTGAAATACATTAAAATTGTAGAAAGAATTCAGAAACTATCTACAGTTCAAAATCTACTTGATAATTCAAAGGCTTCTCTTTATTAATACCTATTATACTAGTTCTGAATTAAAATGATTGTTCTCAGAAATACAATAATAGTTAGAAATAAGGTATATATATATATATATATATATATTTATAGATATATTATTATGAATTTTACTATTCAAATTATGATATTTCTTTTAGTTAAGGTTGTGTGTGTGTAAAAAACCTCAAATAAAAGAACCATTAAGTTTTTACTTTTTTGAATTAATATGTATAGAAATTACCTTACTTCTGCTCAATAAAATAGAAATATACGACGTAATTCCTGTGTAATTATTTCCAAGAAAATAGTAGGCAGATTATTTTCTTATTATTACAGTAGAATTATTAAAGTAGTTATATTATTATAGTAGAATACATTGCATTTTCTCTAATCAAATTTATTACTAATATTTTCAACAGTAAGAAACCACATAATAAGTTTCCTTATTTTATTTGGAATGTGATTTGACATACCATGTCGTTCATTGATTTAAAATTTATTAGTCTAAAACTGTATTTTTTTTATTATTTGCTTAATGATTCTGAATACACGAAACTGCATTGTTTTCATGAATGATTATATACAGAAAATATTCATTTTATTTCATAATATTATGCAGGCAATTCTTGAAATATATTAGATAAAATAGATAATAAATTTTTATTCAAAAATAATAAATATTAGATCAAGATTAAGTTTATAAGATAATAATAACTTTATATAAAATAAACTAACGTGTAATTTGTCCTAAACTAGTAAGAATATATATCTATTAGGAATATATATTGAAATATAGAATACAATAAACGGAAGGAACAAGGAATTATAAATATACATAAAGTTAATAAGATAAGACCTATAAATATAGGTTTTTATTCAAACTAATATATAACAGAGTGCATTTAAAAAAATCAAAACAAATGTAAAGTATAGTTAAGGCGAAATACATGTATTTCAATATTAATTTTTCCTAGTTTATTAAGTGGATTGACTGAAATTATTACTACATTATTCGTAATAATAATTAATTTGCATTCCAAATAGATGTTCATTTCCTAACACAATATTTTTTACCTCATCCAACTGTTATACTTGTATAAGGTAATGAGTTTAAAAAAAGCAAAAAGTAGTATAACATAAAAATTATTGTATCTTATACCTATTTCAACAATTATTTTATTGTTTTTTGTTATTGTTGACATCAAAAAAGACTATTTTAAGTTATCTTAAGCAAAATCAATATGCTTACAGATTAAATGAATACTTTTTGCCATCATAAAAGTATGTGCTTATATTTGTATTTTATGAGTTATTCTGAAAAATCATATACACAGTTGGAAATTTCTTAATTATTCTTTCTTAAAGTTTAAATAGTTGCAAAACATTTTCAATTATTAATTATTACGCCACTAAGAGAATTCAATGGAAATATATTATCGAACGAGTAGCTCTAAGAAAAGGATTTTATGAACGGTTTTTGTGTGAATTGTCAACATTATGTCAAGAAAAACTTTCAACGAACATGATTTTTCAATGATTTTTCAACATGATTTTTCATTATGAACAAATGTTTCATAATGAAGCCAATTATCACACTAATATTTAAAAAAATTATTCTTTTCCTACCAACATGAGATAAAGTGTAGGCTATTGTGAGTCGAAATAATTATTGTGATAGGAAACAATTATCCAATTTTAAGTAGATATTTAATATAGTATTATTTTAACTATTTTCACAATGGCAAAATTCCCCCCCCCTTTCAAAAAAAAATTGACTGAATGAAAATTACTGCAATACACGTCAATTAACCACATTGATACTCAGAATGTTAATAATTATTTCAAAGTTTATTGTGAATAATTGAAATTTAAAAAGCTTTAATTTTACTAGCAGCTTTACAAAATAAGAATGTATTTTTATATTATTTAATACACATTAGCACTTAATTCATAGAATTGGAAAAAATATAAAAATATGCAGTTGTAAAGTATATGGAAATATTTTACAGGTATATGGAAATAGTTTATTTCATTTTTATCTCTATTTATTTATAAAACTTAATTTTTAAAAATATGTTTCAAAATGCAATGCTTAATTCTAAAATTTTTCAATTTAAATAATACAGTAATGTCTTCAGATGTTAAGAAAAATATATTTTACGGAGTACACATTTTGAACATAATGCATTTTTTTTAACTCATACTATATAAAATTTAATAAAATTTTAGTAGTATATTAAAAGCTTCAATAAATTGTTTTTTGGGAAAATTATTTAATGAAGCTTATGAATGACGCCACTTTTTTGGCTTTCTTACTTTTCAATAATTTTATTAATTTACATTAATTCTCATAGATATGACCAGAAGAAAACAATAAATATTTCACACTAAATGATGGTTTGACTTTTGGAATGTATTATACCTACTGTGTTGTTATATTCAATATATTATTTCTTTTCAACACAATGCCAATAAATATTTCCCAAAGTTTGACGAACTTAATGAGACAGATATAGATTATGCCAAACATTGGCGTAATAAAGCTAAAATAAACTTCAATTGTGATGAGTGAAAAAAAAGCCTGCATATATCTAAAAATAAACTCAAGAATTCAGGGGGAGAACAAGAATTGAGCTTTGTATAGAAGAAGATGAAAGATTAATGTTTCGGTAATTGACCCTTCAGGACTGTCACTAAATTTGAAAAGTGAACAATATATCTAGATAGTGAACAAAAAATGAATTTTAAATAAGTTTCTCAAGAAATACATTATTTAATATTTTTACAATGTCTAATTGTAATTTAAAAAAGAAACAGTTAGTAATTGAAAACGTCAGAGAGAAATAATACATTTTTACAGTTAACAGATTATGTGAATTAAATGAGGGATAGTTAAGGCCATTACAGAAAGCTAATCTATTTTTTAAATTTCTCGATGTTCCTCTCTTTAATAAAAAAAAACTCATGTATTAAGAATATACTAACACACAGTTCTTAATGGTTGTCAAATTTAACACTTAATTTAACTAAGTATAATTTAAAAAAAAACAGAATTAAACAGGATTTCTTTTTAAAGTCATTTGTTGCGGTCCAATTATTCCTTGTTTGTGTTAGTAATTTATTTGTTTAATCATGAAATCAATTATGGGTAACAAATTGAATTTTATTTCCATAAACGATTTCTTTTTGATGTTTTAAAAGTTTTAATTTAAAATAAATTTGTGCAAGCTAAAAATAAATATATATAATATTATATTATTATATATATATATATATATATATATATATATATATATATATATATAT
>JAPDSC010104071.1:14191-33100 GCA_026290005.1 Latrodectus geometricus
TATATATATATATATATATATATATATATATATATATATATATATATGCACATTATGCAAAATAGAGGCGCTGCTGACAGAATACGTCATTTGCGAAAAGCACAAAAACCGATGTCTTAGATTATAGTTGTGTATCTAAGATTAGAAATAGGTAGAATGAAATTGTATCAATGGCTTCCAAGCATCATTTGACCGAACAATTTTGATGGCGAGCGACAAAGTCAGATATCGGACAGATCAGGCAGAATCTGAGTATAATATAAATGTCTTAATGTGAGCCTTTCTGTGATTCATTGACTTTGGCAACAATTTATAAACACAGTTTCTTTGCCACAGATTCATCCCAGGAAGACCACGTGATACCACGAGTGTCGAAGACCGATATTTGTCATTATGCGTACGCGGGAATAGAACTGCAATTTCAGTTGAACTCAGACACTCCCTCGCTGCAAGTTCCGGAAGGTTATATCAGATCTATTATGCGTCAAAAGCTTCACGAACGTGGCTTTATACCAGGAGATCAGTCATTTGCATCCCGCTCACGTCATCCCATAGGCGGGAGCTTTTGCAATGGGGACGTCAACGTGTCCACTGGACGTGTGATAAATGTAGGGCTGTTCTCTTTTCAGATGAGTCCAGGTTTAGCCCCGAAAGCGATCGTAGGCGCATTTTCATTTAGAGAAAACGTGGAACTAGTTTTTATCTATTAAACATTCGTGAAAGGAAGGGATGGATACAGATCAGGCAGCGTCAGTGTTTGAGATGGTATCTCTTTGGGTGGATGCATAGACCTCCATGTCTTTTCCCATGGAAATGTTAATGCTCACACCTATAGAAATGAAATCCTGGATGCTTACATACACCCTTAAACGGGTGGAATAGCAGATGCTTTCGTGCTACAGGATAATAATACGAAACAACACAAGACTTGCATCGTGGATGCCTTTCTTGTGCAGAAAACAATTGAGTGCATCATGTGTCCATCTCAATCACTGGATTTTAACCAAATCGAGCATGTTTGGGACAGCTGCCAACGTGTAGCTGCTCTCAATCCCCTCCTAGACCCTGGTCACGTTTTTAACTGCTTTGGAAGAGCAGTGGTTTGCACTTCCTACCCAATTAATAGACCACATAATTAAGAGCATCATACATCGCTGCATATGTTGTATTGCTTCTGGGGGGGATAATACACAGTATTAAAGGTACTTTCATCTCCCATTTGTTCATTGTTATTGTATACATATTCTAATTTTTACATCACTATAATTGTCTGCTGATTTCTCTTTATGACATTTTGTACTTTCCTATGTGTTATATAATGTGTATAAGTTTCATTAAAATACACTCATAACTTTTTGCGTTATCGTCATTTGTGTGGTTTTCCCTTAATTTATGAGAATTAGTTTAATTGAAAATAACCAATTTAAAAATCTCATGCATAATTACGTTCTTAAAAGCTCAAATTCAAGGCAAAGAATTATTTTTTTATATGTGAGGATTTTTAAATTATTATGCTGATGCTGATGAAAATAAATATTAATAATTTTCTCTAACTAACATAATATAAATTATAAAGGATAAGTAATAATTCTACGATAAAATGTTATGCAACAAATACAACATTTCTTATAGTAAGAAAGAATTAAAATAAAAGAAGACATACTATATGCTATTTATAGATGATTATTTTTTCATGCAATATTCTTTTAATGAATCTAAGGTATTAAAAGAAATTTTCATGAGTGCGATTTCTAAAAGACACTGATTTTCATGAACCCATTTTTGTATAGAACATTAATAATTTAGACAGAATTCCTAGAAATTAAGTTTGTAACAATATAGATTTCAATAATTAGTTTTGAAATTAGATAAATAGTATTTTAAGAGTTGACGTAATAATAGAGTTGGTTTATAGAGTTGACGTAATAATTAATTTTAACATCTATTTTAAAAGAAACTTTTGTAATTTATAAAACTAGTTTAAATATTTATGAACAGAATAAGAATTTTTTTTTTAAATGTCTTAACATTTCAGACGCCGCCCAATTTGTCTAGTGGTTAGCGTACCTGTCTGCAGATGGGTGGGGCCTGGGTTCGAATCCTGGCTCGGGTAAGGATCTGCTTTCTCTCTTTTTCTTGTCTTTGTCCTTTCTTTGTGTGTGAATGGTTGCCTACCCTATAAACAATTACCTATGGCATGTGTGTACTGAGGAAGTCGGACTCCACACCAAATATGGTGCAGTTGGAAAAGTGGAGCAGCGCACCCCATATTGCCTGCCTGGCTGGCACACGATAACAACAACATTTCTGACTCATGTTTAATGAATTTAAATAAAGAAACACGTTATTGAATATTTTAAAATATGTATTTATAAGGTGCTATGATTAATGCGCTTTATAATCATTTTTGACGATCCCATTAAAAGGTGAAAATTAAAAAAGGTCCTTTTTTATTGGTCTATTGATAAATAAATAATAAATAGATATTAATACGATTGTAGTTTAATTTCAATAAAAGTTATTTTTAAAACTAAATTATCATAGATAACATTATTATGTTACTTAATAATCATTCATCAAACTAAACAAATTGAGATAATGTTTCACACCTCATATTTCTGATAAAAAGAAAATATTTTCTTTTATCTCATAAAATGATAAAATATTGTATATAAATATTTTTCAATTCCAGAATAATGTTTAGGACATTTTGTTTTAAAATTTAACTATCTAAACAATCATCAGTAACGGATAAAAAGATATTCATATCAGGTGAAATGGTTTAAAGTAATTATTTTATGATTTGATAAAATTGTCACTGAGCTTTTTTAAATGAAGATTTAAACATATTAAGAAATAAAAATGAAATTTATAGAAACTGAATTCACTTACTAATTCGTGTCATTGCATGAATTTTATAGAGATGTCATTTATCATTTTCATTCATTTTAATTTGTTTTTTAAGAAATTTGTAAGTTTTCATTTAATTAAAAAAGACTTTTTCAGAGTTGAAAAGATATTTTTTTCTGTTTTTAAAAATAATTTCATTGCTTATGATAAAATTATAATGTTCTATAAAAAATTTTTTTCAAATAATGTCATCCTCATTATACATTCTCTTATACTTTTTTAAATCTTAAATGAATCTAACTTTTAAAATATTTTCAGGAAATTTATAAAGGAAGGAAATAAGTAATATTATCGAAAAATGTCGAAAAATTGACAGCAATATTTTACGAAACATATATAAATATATATATAATAAAAAAATTAAAAAACAGCAAGAGTAAGTTTGAGTTCCAACTATAAAACGACCTTGAGTCTTTTTGAAACGATCATTAGAAATATTACTTTTTTTAATTGTTAAATGGAAGAAATATTTTTTACGTATAAAATACGGTTTGTCGCATATTAAAATACTCCTCTATATTATCTATTGTTCATTAATTTAAGTGTTTTTACATAATTAAAATATTTTAAATCATTTTTATGCTTTGAGACTTTTTTAATTTATTTTTTAATTTAAAATATTTAGTATTATAATATATATCATGTAATAAATATTGAAAATGAAAAAAAAATGCTTAAAACTTAGACATATTTGAAATAATTTATGACATGCAAATAAAATCCGCTCTAGGTTTTCCACAAAAACATTAGAACAAAAATAAATAAATAAATGAAATATTGAAATTAACTTTAAATATTATTAAGTACAATTTACTTCAAATAGTAAGCATATTTCATTTTTTGATTTTTCAAATATAAAATATAATTTAATTTTATCAAACTATACTTTATATTTCAATATAAAATATTTCGGACTTAATTAAGTCTGTTTAAGATAAATAAAAATTGTGATATATTAAAAAGTCTAAATATTGAATTAAATATTGAATATCTTAAAATATTGAAATCAAAACTTTAGAGGGAATTTCAATGATTATGATGATAAATATATGATATGACGATTGCTTAGTTTACAATTTTTAATTAACAATTATAAATGCTAAAACTCTTTCAAATAAAAACGACTTCCATAGGACTGTATATAAAATAAAATGCCTGAAAATATATATTGTATTTTTAATTATAATGTAAAAAAAATTTCGAATTAAATACACAATTATTCTTTAAACAAATATCTTGTGTTTACATAATAAAATATTATTTAAGAAATATTTTCATGTGTAATGAAATTTAAGTAAGACTAAACTTTAAATATACATTTCACCCACAGTACCAAAAATTTTAATATTGTATCTAATACGAGTGATTTGGAATTACTAACAAATAATTAGCTAGACACAATATATCAATATTTTTATTTATTTAACATTCATTTAAATCATGTAATATGAAGGAACACAGGAAAAAAAAACGCATATCGCGTTATTAATTGGCTCTTTTAAAAGGAAATTAATTTTTATAAAAATTTTCAAATGTTTTTTAAGATATACTCTCTCTCTCTGGATATATATATATATATATATATATATATATATATGAAGCAATTATCATTATTTTGAACAACTAAATGCTAAGAAAAAATGTTTAGTTATTAAAATACTTGGACTGGAAAGTGGTTTGACTTTATTTTTTAATTGAGTTTTTTCTATTAAAACTTTATACATGCTCAGATTAGGTATTCCTAATTCACATGTCCGTGATCAGTACATGTTAAGAGTTGAGTTGTCATACATAGAATAAAATAAAACCTTATAATTGCCCCTTGAAATGATATGAAGCTCTAAGCTGATGGAAATACTGGGTCGTTTTATCAGCTAGAAGGTTACAGAATTGACAGAACTGAATTCGACTGAGGATTTGCATAACTCTTTATCAATAAATAATTACTGAAACAACAATACACAAATTTTGCTTTTAAACTGATAGCTTTGATTTCAAATAATTTAAACCATATAAATTTAGATGTTCTTTTATTTTAATGCAAGGTTTTTGTTTTATTTCATTCCTTTTAAGTCGTCGATTTCTGAGCTGGAGGCTTATTAGTTAATGTTCAGTGTTAATCTTAACATATTGGGCGTTCAACTCCTAACTCGAGCAAGTATTTTTTATGATCATTCAAATTGAATTACAATTCATACACTTCGGTCTAGCTAAGCATTTAAACAAAAAGTGACGACAGAAGGACAAATAACTAAGCAGCCGGTTATTCGAAACAGCTAAACACGGCCAAAAACCTTGTTATTTTGAACGATTGTTAAGTAATGAGGCCGACATTTGAACTGGCATCAACCTTATCAAATTTCCCCTCACCAGAGAAAAGACATTTACATTAAAATTTCAAAATGCAGATACACTCTTAGAAGGGAAAAAAACCATTTGTCTAAATCAAGTCTCTTTCTCGCTATCTTCAAGAATTGAGAATAAATTAGGGAGGACTAATTTTGGTTTTGTTAATCATAAAATTTATAGTCTTGATAAATAATTTATTACTTTTAAGACACTCTGTTCTTTAAATCACACATTCTTCATTTTGTGCATACTTTATTTATATTGAAAAATTTAAATTTATTCTAAAAAACTTTTAAATTTAAAATTCAAATTTAGTTTTTCTTAATGCAACTGAGACCTTGAAATGATGTTAAGAATTACTCATGTAGTTACGCAAGATAGCACAGTTGAAAGATCGATGGTAGGATTCAACGAAAGAGTCTAATCTTGGAAGGGGTCCAGATGCTTTATCAACAGCGGGGAAAACCTTAACTTTTTAAAGGAAATCTTATACAATCTTTTTAATCACTGTACAAAAATTATATATGAAACAAAATAAAATTTTCTAAAAAATGTGGTAAAAATTTTAAATTATTTCGCGCACAGGATATTTTTATTCATAAATTAGATTACATTTTATTTTAGTGGTTTATGTTAACATAAAAATACATAATGCATAATTCATAAATACATTCTGTGAAAGGGTATGGATGTAAATCACTAATATAAAATAAAAATCAGATATAGAGTAATAAATTCTGTTAATCTAACAGAATTTATTACAAGAATTTTATGGAAAAATAATTATCAATAAAGAAAAATATAGAATTATGCAGAAAAGATCAATAGCAAAGAATGTTTATTTTTTCGGGGGGGGGGGGGAATTATGCATCGAATTTTGAATAGTTTTACTTTTTATGATTTCTTCAAAAAGAAATTTCAAAATTTTGTATAGACTAAAGTATGTACTTAAGGTAATTTTATTATATACTAAAGTTGCATTAAAAATACTTACAATTTTTCATAATACCTACTAAAGAATGCATTGATATACTAAGTATGCATTAAATACATATGCATCTTTAAGTATATACGATTACTTAAGTATATTAATATCGTATATATTAAAAATGTATTAAATACATATGTATCTTTAGTATATTAATATCGTATGTACTAAAGATGGATTGAAAATGCTTACAATTTTTCATAACATCTAAAAAATGCAAAATTATTCGGAAATAAGTAGAAATTTCAAATAAATTTTTTTTTGAAATTATACAAAACAAATTAATTTTACAAGGATTTATATAAAGAATTTTTAGAAACAATTTTTATAGAAACTGATGAAAAATATTTTCTTTAAAGAAAAATCTTCAAAACACTTTATAATTAAATTGAAAATTCTATTAAATTTTCTTCAAAAATTTTCAAGAAAACGACTTTTTTGTCAAATTAATTACTTTTATAATCTATATAAATTACATCTTTATTGTATTTGTTCGCTGAATTTAGTTCTGAAACTGAATTGAGCACGGAATAGAATGTAATTTGTATGAAGATGTTGGTCTCTGGCCAATACAAAATAAGCAGTATAATATTTCGCTCAGGAATTCTTCTCGCTTCAAAAAAGAAGCATGTCATTATTTTCTCTTTAAAATATTCTATCGCTTATACGTCGCCGCTGGTAGTAGTAAGAAAATAATTATGGTATCAAACACCTCTCTTTCTTTCAAGCTTCCTAAAGTGAATTTTTTTTTAAATAACGACATTTACTATTTGTTTTAATTTTTGAAAAAAAGTATTGTTTTCGACCTATTCAGCGAATGCGTTTTCGCCTTTCTCAATATGTCACTAGTTAACTGCACTGAAATACTAATAAAAAGAGCTCTCTGCCTCTAATATTTAATAACTTCGTGACTAGAAAAAGTTTTCAAGCACTGTACACATCATTTGATTTGTTTTTTAGATAATCTATTTATGATACTTCTAATACAAAATGATGTCTAAATACAAAATGATGTTTTCACCTTTAAATAAATATTGGCTTTCAGAGGTGATATTTTTTAAATTCGTTTTTTATTTTTATATAACAAATACAAATAAATATCTAATGCCTATTTTGCATCCATCTGCTTTAATTGCGTTAGTTTAATGTTTGTTTCTTTAGTTCATAACTAAGTAAGATACCTGAAATATTGATACAGATTTTCACTTGGTAGAACTTTAAAAGTAAGCTATCGGTAAATTAGATGTAAACAATAAATTCATTGATCTTGATGTAAAAATGATTTAAAAGGAATGCAGCGAAAAAGATATATCAGAAATATATATATATTTTAAAAAAAATAATTTATACTATATTCAATGCATACAATACGATTAAATCTTATAGTATTATAACTTAAAATGTCACATTTTCGAGTATTTAAGCTCAATCAGTTATGGTTATAAAGCATCAAGTTTTTAACTAGCTTTTCAAATAGATTCAAACAAGTTAAAAATTTGCAAGGAATTTAAAGAGAATTCGCACAAAAAAAAGGCGTAAAATCGAAAAAAAAAAAAAATAGGAATTTCCCAATATTATTGCTTACAAACTTATCAAGTTCAAGACAAAATACAGCGGAATGTTATGATTTCTCATTTCCTGTAAATATGTAGAATTCTGCCACCAACTCTTTCGAAAGAACTAGAGGATAAAAATATCAACGCATGCATATATATAAGTTTAAATAATTTTCATCATCCAGTTAAGAAGTGCTCCAAACATTTCCGTCTATTCACGAGCATAACAGAGGAAGGATTATTAAGACTCCTAGAAACCCAAACACAGTATTGAGAAATCTTTTACTCGAGACATATGCATTTAAATATATTACTTGGCACACAACAAAGACTATCTATTATAATTTATTTAATTATCACACAAGCGACAAGGAAGATATTTCCCAAATCAAAATAACTCAAAGAATCTAATTAAAGGAATGATACTAAATTTTAGTCTTTTTTATTGATGAAAAAGTTCTAAATTGATTTGCTTAAAATTTTTATCGCCATATTTAATTTGTGTTGCGCATGATTTATGATTTATTACTACACTACTCGACTCATGCAAATATTTTAGTTCGACAAAGTAAACAATAGCTTTAGATTGTTGAAAGGGTCTTTGACACCTATATGGTGCCTTCGGAATAGCAAGTAAGTATAGCCTATTATTTCTTAATAGTGGGCCATGCTCATGCGTTTCATACTTTCTAATGAACAGACTGTTGAAATGCTTTAACATCTACCACATATTATTATCTTCATGGTTGGTGTTCGTGAATAATCGGTTATACATACAGTATATCGCAAAGAAGAAAACCTGAAAAAATGCCATACTCCCATTTCTATTGATAGGCTCGCAGATACCGAAATGCAACATCTATCTTCCATTGTTCAACAATGACTGGTATCGATCTTGGTACCTTTCACTTCGAAAAGACTATGCTACAGAGAAACTGTGAGCCATACTTGCGTGTTACAAGAAAAGGAATAAAATAATTTCGGGAAAGATGTACAACATCAATGTCTTAAACTTACCAAATCTTTGTAGCTTGATCGCGTTCTTCAGAGTAGAAGATTTAAATTCGCTTTTGAACAATAAGCACTGCATTTCTAATTTGTGCATGCCCATCTGTGGCAGTAAAGGTTTGAAAATTCGTAAATTTCTACCTTGACATGATTATGGCCATCTATCTATGAAAAAACCTCTCGGTAGAGAATATTTAAATAATTATTTCAAATATTTTTGTTTAGTTTGACATTACAAACTATAATCTTTCATGCCAAGAAACACATTTTTGACTATAGGCCATGGTAAGCCTAACAAGTTGATCATTATGAAAACATTATATGGCGACCATTTATAACTCAGATATCCTTTTATTATTTACATTAAAAACTCACCTTAGGTACTAGTATGACACAGATTACCAGAATGCAAGTTACTGACTTCAGTGTTTCAGTGGTTTTGACTTTAGTAGGACATGGGTGCTACACACATTAGTGCTTTCTGCATGCATATCTATCAACATGGGTGCTTGGATGTTTTTAAAGCGACACATTAATATGATCTAGTATCTATGAAGTGTTTGGCAGCGTCAGGCGGAAACATTGTTAAATCTCTTCAACAGAACTTAGATATTAGACAGTTCATTTAGAAGTGTCAAATTATTTATAGTATATTATTTGTAGGAATTGCTCATCATGCGTGTGTTCAACTTGATTAATTATTAAAACATTTAAAGTAAAGTACGATTTTTGTGTTTTTAAATTTTATAAATATTTGTAAATTTACTAATTTTATATTTTTTAATCGTGTTAAATTTGCAATGGTACGCTGAAATGGATTCAAATACGATTTTTCATATCGAAATAATAATTTTAATCTAATCAAGAATTAACGGAATTATAAAATGAAGACATAAGATAAATGAGTTAATCTTATACTGATGTAAACACAAATTTTTATAAATTCTGTTTTCAAAGAATTTTCACTTCTTAATTTTTTAGTATTTATAAGTGAATAATTTACAGATTTTTCCACTGCAATTTGAGCTGCATTACCGGCTGATATTCATTAAAATAGTTTGTGAGTTCAATTCCTCAATTAAAAGTAGATGTATACTATTTTAAATGCACTTTAAACTTATTTCTTATGATTAAATGAGCTCTTTAAAATATTGATTAGAGGTTGACAAGAAAAGACAAACTTTTATTGATTATTTTTTTACATTTAAAATTGTCATTTTTTAAATTAACTTCTTTTGAATTATCCCTAACTACTTTAAAACTGCTTATTAAAAACTATTTAAAAAGTCATTTTCTTATTCAAAAATAAATTTATAAAAAAGGGTTGGACACATAAGATGAAAGTTTTGAATAATCATTGTTTCAGTTTCCTTTTAAACATACGATGATGATAATGCAAGGACATTTTCTAAAAATAACAAAGTTTTGATGTTTTTTCTCAAGTTTAAGTGTATAATATAAAACTTGTTTCTGTCTCTTTTCATCAACATATTCCTGTTTTCAAAAAAGATAAAATTAAATATAGTCATCAAATGGAGATAAATTTAACGTTAGGATCATGAAATATTTCTGAAATATTCCCCTTTCAAGATAATACTTAATAAGGTCGCTTAAGTGTTATTTTGACAGAAATAATTATTTAATAGCGGCTTTACTTAATCGATAAACATTAGAGTCAAACTTTGCTCCCATTATGAATTAAGATAAGGATTAAAAGATATTAAATTATGGTGATTATGGCAAGTTTTGTTGTTTCTACAAACGTGTATGTGTGTTGAGTATGTTATCTAGTAAAGTTATTTATTTTCGCTCAGAAATACGGTACATTTACTGTTCATGCTTAAAAAAAGCGCTTGTCACCTCATATACAGAAATTCTTTATTAAAGGTACTCTTACTCGTATTATCCGAATAAATTCCTGCTAAGATTAAACGGAAAACAATACAAATAATTCAAAATAATCTATAACTATTCAAACTGTTAATTAATTAAATAAACAAAAAAAATTTGGATCTTGCCAAAAAAAATTTTTTTTTCGCACTCAGAAGAGTATTTTGAAATAACCCTCATGTGTGAGTTTAATTGCCTTTAAATACTTATATCTTAGTTATTTTAGTTAAATCTAAATTTTTAATTCAGGTTATCATCAAAAATTACTATCTCAATATAAAATTTAGGCAATTTTAAATATATTACTAATGACCCTACTTAGCAGAGAACTTAACAGCTGAAGCATTCATATTCATTTACTTATTCATCCGCCTTGTATCATCTCCCAGAAGAATTTTTCAGAGATTGATTCGTAATCACGTGACTAAAGGGAGTTAACCCTGAAACCTTCCGAACACCCACTCCGATAGAAATAAAAAACCAACACCCATCTTTGTTGTTTAACAATGGAATAAAACTATGGACTTCCCTCAGAAAAGCGAGGTCTTATCACAAGGCTATTGTACTTCTTAACGACATTTTGGAAGAGAAATTATACACGACACACTTTAATTTTTCATGTAGTATGTGGATTTGAAATAAATTTCAAATTTCTTTCTCAATAAAGGCTTATAATCGTTTTGTTTGTCTCGTCCATGCTTGGTAGATACATTTTGTATTAGAGGGCTAGTTCTACCCATATATACAGGTCAAAGTGGATTTCAAGCTACAGCAAACATCCATCCCAATGCAGGAATCCAACTTATGAACTGAAGAAAAGACCGCTGAATAGAACGAATTTGCCATTGGAAGCTTGAACGAAACTGTTACGAACAAAGCTTATTTTTCATGGTGGTAGTAGTTGAAAAACTTATATATGTACACTTGCTTCATCATTCACTATAAATATTAAATATATACACAGAAATAACTTTTTGGTTTAGAAAAACTTTGGTGAAGGACAAAAGACAGTTATAATTGTAAATTAATATAGTAAATTTTGTACTTTATAATCTATAAAATGAGGTGAGAATACATAAAAAGTCGTTTTTATGGCATTTTAAATTAAAATATATTTTTTAAGTATTAATTTATAAAGTTCTGATGCATTAAACCTATTATTATCGAGTTATCCCCCTCTTATATTTGTCAACTTAAATTTGGACACAGAGTATTAAACTGAAAGTCATAAAACTGATCGTTTGGCTGCCAATTCAGCTATTGAACAATTGCTGAATTGGCAGCCAAACAGAACGCAGGAATGAGAAATTGATGCTTCTTTTCTGCTTTACAGGAACGTATGTTAAAGTGGGTGCTTGGGAGTTTTTTGGAATGCTTTTTTGGGTCTTGGGAATATGGAATATATTTATGAACACTTTTCTGGAAGGCAAGATGCGACAGATATAGAGCTGTAAACCTTATAATGGTTTTCAGTTCATATAAGCATTATGCTAAGAGATGTCAAACACAGTATAATTAGATACAGTGGAAGATTAAAATAAATTAAAATTCATTCTAGATATAATTTGCGATTGGTAAGGTATTTTTCAATATTTGTAGCCCCTTTTCACAAAAAATTATAAATAATTTAGAACATTTTTATCATAAATAAACCAAAAGATGTTTTATATTTCTTTCGATTTAATTTTGAATGGAGTGCGAAATTATTAATTGAAAAATATACTCAAATAAATAAAAGATATTTCATGTAATATATATATAGCTCTTTGCACACAGCCTGACGAATAAAGGCTGTTATAAAACATTTAAACTTCTATTGTACTTTCTCATTGTCAGTCTTCTTAATCACGTGATGTACGGATGAATATCAAGCAAACAACCCAGCAACAAACTCAACATACATGCATGCATAAGGAAGAAGCGCTACATCTATTTCCCGTTTTACTAAAAATATACATAATCATATTTTCTATTGGTCAGATTGTTTCCGGTGCGAAAAGAATATTCCACGTGTTGCGATTGTCAATACATTTGAAGCAACATTGAAAATTGTTCATAGAGGATTTAAATAAAAAATTAATTTTTGATTAAAATTCGAAAGGATTTTTTTGGCAACAACGAGATGAAATATGAGAGAAAAAAATAATGCAAATTATTCTTTTTTATAGGAAAATTAGTTGGCAACGCTTTTTTTTATTTGCAGAGAAGATAAATAAGTTGTTATAAAATATATCAGTTAATAAAAATCTCTTTTATAATTTGTTCAATAAACTTTTTTGATTAAAAAAACATTATATAGCAATTTTAAATAAGACTGTAAACAAAAAAACAAAGATAATGTTTATTACATTAAAAAGTTCAAAGAGCAATAACACTTACTTTATTATTATTATCATTGCATATTAATATTTTGAAAGTAGAATAATTGTAAAACTGTCATAAAAGCATCAGCATTTAAATTAACAATAATTAACTGATACCTTTTAAGCGATTCTATTCTTTCTGAAAAATAAATTAATTTCATGAAATCGTATAAAAAAAGGGAAATAGTTCAAGAATGACAATTTTCATGTTTAAATATTGCAGTTTAACTACAAAGATTTCAATATTTCTTATGAAACAATATTTAACATGTCTGAAATGTTAATTAAATTTGTTTTCCATTGATTTAATTTTTTTTCGCCTTCACAAGAAATATATTTATGTAAAATTGTAAAAAATGAGCACTTTTATTAAATCTATTTTTTAATACATAAACTTGCACTTTAATGAAATTTGGAGTCCTTTATATTCTTCTTTTGTCAAGCAAATTGAGTTATAAACTTAACTGTTTTTATGATGATAACTTTTAAAACAAAATTGCAATATATACTGAGATCAAATTCACTTGCGATCAGCATTTGGATCAATTGTTTCAATATGCCATGTCAGACAAATTTAAAATCAACCGTTTATTACATTTCCTTATTGTTTTCAGAATGCATGTGAAATTAAGTAACACAATACTATGGTAAACTTATTAAAATTCAGTTTTTTGTAAACACGGAAGTAAATACTGATTGCGCCAATGTTGTAAATAAGGAAGTGAATTTCATTTATATTGTGTAAGACGTACTAGACATGTAAATAAATTCATAAATGAAAGAGTTACATTGTCATTGACTAGTTTTTATTTATCAATACAATTGAGTCTATGTCATTTCACATAAACCATGTATTTGAACAACACAAGGTAAACTATTTATTCGAATGTAAAAAGAATTTTTTTTGTTTCATTTACAAGCGATTTATTTTAATCGAATTCTAAAACATACAAGTCAATAACTTCAAAAAACTTTCAGAAATAAAGTCAAATAATGTCTTATTTCATTAAGTCTACTTTTTTAATAATAAAATTCAATCCTTGGCAAAATGAAATTAAACTGGCTAACACAAACACTCCATTTCCTCTTCAGTATGTCGCCAAAGATAATGTAATATGTATGGAAAATATCCAAGATTTATTGATTGCATCCCACGCCAAACAATCAAAATAAGCATATCAGCAAGTCATGTTGCTGATTTAATTACAACACCAACTAACGATTGAAATACTACTTCCACAAATATTGTATATTGTCTTTCACCCTTATAGAGTTTAACTAAAAAATGATATCTTCTAATTAAAAGTATATTTTCATGTCTTTTTTTGTGGAAAGTGCTTACATTATTTCATACATTACACGTTATCATTGCTCTTTAAGGTGATAGAATCTTCTTGTGACAGCAGAGAAGTTCTTGTCGTTTGGTCATTTAAACATCGTCTCGATTTTTTATTCTGAGAAAATTTGCACAGATAATTGTCCATACCAAGGGAGAGAAATCTGGAAAACTTATAAGCATTTATCTTGAAAAATATACATTAAGTAATCAAAAACACAACATGCATCTTTTGTATGATGAGTTTCTCAATACAAACTGAGATCGAACCTGGCATCTAATCTTCTGAAAAGAGCAGACTTACCACAAAGTCACAATGAGCCAACAATTCTTTCTTGAAAGAAGCTATTTAATAAATTGCTTAATTGCTATTTAATAAATTAAAAAATTATTAATTACCCGAAATAAATTTTTTGGAAAACCAAAAATTGTTTATGAAATTCACAACACAACACACTCCAAGATGTTCATAATCATATCAGGTTCGTTTTGACGCTCTTTGAGTCTCTTTTTGCATACGAAGGTTAATTCAGGAGATCTATAGCTGAACGTTTATTCCGAGCCACAACAAACTTCCTTGCAGGACCGAGAATCAAACCCAGAAGTTGTTGAATTGAAGGCTAGAACGCAAAAAATTCCTTTGCCAAATTGGCGTAATCATCTTAAAAAATTTACTCATTCAGTATTAAAACTTCTCAAATATTTTCAATGCGAAATAAAAAAATTGAAGTAATTTATTAAAATATCTGTATTTAGGAAATTTTATGTGTGAAAGTATCGCAAAATGAGGTTATGGGCTTGGAGAAATATCGCGTGAGTAAAAAAGTGTGTTACACAAGAGAAACGTTTTATCATTAAATGATTGAATCAAGGAACGCGCAAGGATGTATAAATGTTAGGAATTACTTGAAAACATGTTAATAGAATTGTTTACCATTATGGATACTTAACATGAGCAAAATATAAGAAAGATAAAGTTATTTTTCCAGGAGATATCCAATAAATAGAAACATGGAGATTAAGATTTTTTATCATACATACAAAAATATCGCCAAGTATAAGTTAGAATAGCGCTAATATAAAGAAAATAAAAATTACTAGCTCAGTTGCGTTTATTTTCATAAAATTTATTCCGAATTAACAATTACATAATCGAAATGTATACATTTCTATAATTTATATTATTTAGTAAATGCGATGGTATGTATAAACGAGAAGATCTTCAATACTAACAAATTTTGTAGTCAATTTTTAACATTTTGTGATAATTTGCTTCTTTTTAATCAACTTGATTCTTGCTTATAATTACTATTTGAGTTTTTCTAAGAAAAAAAGTAAACCTTAGCAACAACATGTGAGATTTATAGCACATCTCTTGAATCGTTTCTCTATGTTTTGTTGTTCAACGTTCTCACATATTCCCTTTTTAACAAAGCAAAAGCGCCGAAATCCATTGGAGAAGCGCCAGGTGGTTTCACAGGTGCTTCATTATACATTTTGTTTCTGTTTCTGATTCTACCTCTGCTAAATAAGTTGACTTAGACACTTGACTGGATGTTTTGTCCACATGGAACCCAAATTTACTGATACTCTCAGCTTAAGGAAGGAATTTCTTTACCAAAAATTGACTCTGATGATATTAACGGAAATACATTTAAGTACAACTTTGCTAGAACAATTTATTTATTTTTAATTTATCATTGTTGTTGAATTTTTCAACTGTCATGAATTCTAAAAGTTTTTCATACACTAACAAAGCCAATTCGTTCTTTCAATTGGTCAATCAACAACAGGCAATTGCTTTTTGATTACAATGTCTTAAACTCAGCCAATTTTCTGAGACTATTTTCATAAACTTTCAATTTCTCTGCAGTTTGGTATTTTGCATTCATATTTCTATAATTTGCATTTTCTTTTCAGCAATATGGCTTTTTAAATGATAGATGAACTTGAGATTTAAATATCTTCTTGAATTTAAAAGTTTTATTAATTATTCAATTTTAGTAGTATTGAAATTGATATAATTTTAAATTTTGAACAATAATTCTCAAATCTGGTAAATTTTTATTAGGATCAGACAATTTATTTTGTTAATGTTTAACTACATTTTAATGATTTTAAAGTGAGATTTCATAATATTTTTTATTTTTTAATTGATTTTTCCTTTTAAGTTAATTTATTTTGAACTCCTTTATTTAAAATTCAATGTCACTACGATTTTTAAATTAATTTTTAATTTAATGATACGAATACTGCTTTATAATCGAAAAGTAAAATAACACTTGAGCGATCTATTAATATCGGGAGTTAATCTCAAATTAAATTTCTTATGCCACATTGCAATTAATAAAAAATAGCAAATAACTTTTTTAATATTTATCAACTTTTATTACAAAATAGGAGCAAGATTTATGATACATATGCAAAATCTATCTTCATATGTGTATGTTTAATATATAAGCTTATAAGTAATATTTATTTTTATATACTTCTATGTATACGTTTAGGTATCTCCAAATATCACCAAGACTATTTTTTTCTACACGAAAATTATGTGAAGACAGTAGATATAATATATGCAAAATTTATATAAGAAAACTTTGATATAAAAGAGTTGTTTTAAAATATTGATTACATTTATAATAATTTCAATTTAATATTTTTGTACTTTTATTAAATATTATAAAAAGTTGCTTTAAATATTCTATTTTTAAAAAAAATATATATTTTATGACTGTATTACCGAGAAGAACTAAAATTTGAGTTGGTCAACTTTCTTTTGTGAATATGAATACCGAATATACTGTAGAAGGATTGAATATTAGACTTCATTCTTATATCTTTAGATCATCAATGTTATAAATGGCAAAGAAGCATAGTTAAAATAAGAAAAAGAGAATATTCCCTAAAACTGTAGAATTTCCTGCAATTCAGAATACCGAATAAGTCCCTAATATCGACCATAGACATATAAAAAAGTAGATTGTGAGTGGTTTGTAAGAAATTGGTTCGATTTTAATAATTAGCAAACGAAAGTGGTTTCCTCAAACAATTTTATACCTTTAATCAATTTATAATTTGTTATTAAAAGTATTTTCCACAGATAAAATTTCGTCTCAAGATATATCGCTGAAAGAAATATTTGCAGCTAATTGGAAAAGTGGTGGCAAGTAAACGCTGTCATTGGAAAAAGAGACTATACGCAATTTTAAAAGCAAACTCTTGTGCAACATTAAGTATCTACCTTATTTATTGTTGTCCCTAAAAACAAGTAATATAAAATCAAAATGTATAACAATATTCAAATAAACTCATTATTATAAGTATCGTTTTTTGTCATTCAGAAAGTATAATTCGTTTTAAACGAATAACAGGTTTTTAACATATTGAGTAATTTAAGGTTCATCTTATGTAAACACATATCGTAATGTTTTGATAGTAAATTTTTAATTGTTATTTACCTTCAGTGGATGATGAATACCAGTATTTCTTGGTATAAGTGAGAAATAAAGATAGGAAACAAATATTTCGGACATACATCAAACGCTAATATGAAGGTTGACATTCACCAAAGAAAATCGACATTCTTCAGATTTCGGTTATTCAAAATAAGATATGTTTAAAGGAGATAAATTCTCGTTACATCATCAAAGATCAAAAAATTTAGTGAAAACAAATTTTTTAAGTGTTATTATAATGCAAATTAAACTTTAAAGATTACTTATGGGATTTTAGCGTTTCGTTTTTGCATCAGTTATTTTAATAGAATACATTGTTACGAAACCAGTAAAAATTGTTAAGATATATGCGAAAAGAATTCATCTCAATAAATTAAGAAAGATGGAAGTGCTTTAACTGAGATCATTAAAAAACTTTAGAACTAAGCAAAATTTTTTAGTTTGAAAAGGTGTTCTGGTCGTAATACTCAAATTTATATTCATATGGTGTGCTTTCTGTTCTTTTCTCGTGATTTTTTACTTTGTAAGGGGTTACAGTTACGTGCTCAAAAGCATAAAAAGAATGAAGAAAAAAAGCAAAGTAGTCAAACTTATATTTCTCTTTTTATATATAATGGATTTTAAAAACATTTTTTATTCTCAAAAACTATTCTGTGTCACGGAAATGGACTCTCAAATACTTAGTAAGAATAATATTCGTACATTTAGTTTTATCTACAAAAAGTATTTTATCACGGAAAATATTCAGACAGAAATATCGTTTTCAAGTGAATATTTAAATGAAGTGAAAAGGGATAAAAATTAATTTAAAAGACAAAAATTCAAATGCAAAAGAATGCTTCAGTAAACAAATATTCCGACTAGCTACAATTCTGCAGACATATAATGTATAAATTTTCTTTTTATGCATTCATATGCTTTTCTCATATTTGAGGATTATTTAAATATTTGAGAATTACACAAAAATTATTTTTGAGTTATTTAAGGATTATACAAAATATATGGATATTTCTATAACGGAAGAAATGAAACTCCTCCCAAATATATATAT
>JAPDSC010104077.1:0-21947 GCA_026290005.1 Latrodectus geometricus
ATAAATAAGATGATCATTGATAAGTGTTCATCTTATTTATCAGTGTTTTGCTTCCGATACTTATCAGTACCGGAACTTAAGATTAGAACAAAAAGTCAATAACCTCAACTCTTATAAAGCTGTAAAATATTTTGCCAAAGTTTTCAAAATTAATATTTATTATTAATAAATATTTTTTCCCAATATTTTCAATAATTATAAATGTTTTACCTATCTTTAAAATATTTGATAACGTTTTCTTGATGAAGGTTTTGATCATAAATTTCCTCGCTTCAATTAAAAAGTTTCAGTCAATTCAACATTAAAAATGGCAATTATATGTTGAAGAAATATTTTTTAAAATTTAGCTAAAGCTTATCGACATTTTGAACTTATTTATTGTTAATGGTAGTTTATTGAGATAATTTAATTTTATTAATATTCCTTAGGTGTTTCTTAAATGAAATGTTAAATTTTTTTAAAAAAAATTATGGAGCTAAAAAGACTTAATATGTTAATAGTAAAAAAAGATTCATTTTGAGATTTAAAATTTCTGCTTGAAAATTTATTTCATAATAAGTGATGATTTAAAAATCAACAATTCCTTGTTGCAGTAACATATTTCATGGTTCAAAATCAATAAAAACCAGCAGTTTGAACCAACTGACTTGGTTAGAAAACCAGTTACGACTGATAAAATAAGAAATCCCGTATACAGGTATGAATACATTTTTAGTGAAAAAACTAATTCACATACCTAATATAGGTATGAATAATTTTTCTCACCTATATAAATTTTTCTTTTTTTTTATTTGATATATCCTAAGCAGGATTATGTAAAAAATATTGTGGAAAAAAGATCTGCCTTTATTTTAAATGGTAAAAATAAGTTCAAAATACATGATGATGAAACAGAAAATTAAATAATAATATTGAAAACTAAAATTCAAAGTCAAATGCATTTAATTAGTTATATCATAATGTGAATTCTATTTTTAATACACATTTTTATGATTTTATATTTGTATTTTAAAAAACCAAATTTAAGTTTTCATCATTTGACATTCTGCGTTTACTTATATACAAAAGTTTACAAAATAACTTAATAAAAATAGAATTTTGCTGGGATCGAAACTTTTCATTTGATATAATCTTATTTTTAGAATACTGTGTAATTTAAAAAATACCCAAATAAGCTGGTTTTAATATTTAATATTTTTTCACATGTTTTACTACATTGAAAACACTGGCTAGGTTTGTATTTCATGAAAGGATTTCTGTTTTAATTATCCTTGGAAATGAATGAATCATTTTGTCCCGAATTCTATTATCTTCATATATTCCTCACAATGTCATTGACCCAAGATTTTTTATTTATCAGTGAAATTCTAGTGACCACTGACAGGTTTGGCTTCTCAGGTTATGAATCAGAAGTTTAACCACGAGTTTTTCTCTGAATGATTTTTGAAGTTATCTGAAACATTGATAAAGCATTTCTCAGACTAGAATAAACTGGAAAGAGGGTTATCTCAACGTTATTCATAGCTAACTACTTCCTTAATAAAACAACATCTTTAATAAAAAAAAAGTGAAATTAAACTAACTCTGATGAAAAGACTGGTTCAATAAACTATCATCAATATATGAGATACTAATTGTCAATAACATCGTGATAGCAAATAACAACTGCTTTTCCTTTTCAAAGTACCAGTATATTATTAAAAAAAAAGTTGTAAAATCATTATGTGGTAATTATGAAATACACTGTGCAACCCATATTCTTTTTGCAACCCATAATTATTTCTAACTAAACCATATAATACTTTTGAGGATTTTCTTAGTAATAAATTAATACAAGAGGAAAATACTGCATTCTTATCTAATAAGATTTTATTCTTGTAAATGAAATAAAATAATTATCTTGTTCTTTTAAAATTAAATTTTAAAATGATTTTTAATTAAAATGAAATTTTAAAATGAGATTAAATGTTACTTTTGACTGCGACAATAGAAAAAAAATTATTTAAGTATACATAAAAGATTTTTAATTGATTTTCCTGTAAGCAATAAAATAATATAAGATGATAGCATAACATACTTTTCGAATAAATGTTTTTTAGTTGAAAATGAAGCAAAAAGTTTCAAAGTTCTTTCAAAATAAAAAATTAATATTTATTTTAATTTTTCTTATGCCCAAGTAATTGAAATTGTACCATTTTTTTGTAAACTGTCAATACAGATGATATACAAAAAGATATTCAAACTAAGAAGTTTAATAATCCGCAATTAATAACACGGGAATTTGATTTTTTACAAAAGATAAGCGATTATAACACGAAAAGAAAATCATCGATGGATATTTTCATAGTTCACAAAATCTATGAATTTTCTGAATAACTAATATTAATTTGCTTATATCTCCATTATTTTATGGATTATTAATTCATGAAATGGAGACAGGCCTCTACACATTCACTGTTTTAGAGTAATGTTTTATAATTAAAATACATAAGTTTTTATAATTGTAAAATTGTATTGGAACGATGCAAATTCTTTCGAACACTTTAAAATACATTTTTAAAATTCAAATAACTGAATAACTTGAAGGCATACATAAAAATTCCTCAGAAAGATGTTTTATGATAAGGAAAACATATCCTATCTTTGATCCATAAAACAATTTATTCATTTATTCATTTTTGTAACAAACAAAAATGAAGCGATCAAAACAAAAGGAAAAAATTGGTTAAAATGTATTATTTTTTTTCCACAAGCGTTATGCTGTGAGCAAAGTGAAACAAAATAAATCTTCAGTATCAAAAGAGGATCTTTTCTTTACGCTTCATTTGTGAAAAATGAAAGCCCGATTTTGATGAACTAGCAGCTGTTTTGAACTTCATCTCTAACAAGAACAAAATTCTATCCATTTATTCAGGGATCTTTTTTAGATTATTTTTAAATACAATTATGTCTGAGTTTTAATAACGCTTAAGAAAATATACAACAATAAGCATTATTCAGATTGAATAAACATAAATTATTAGTAATAGAAAATGTAAAGAAGAAATGCTGAAGTATTTTATAGATTTTACAATTTGGTCTACAAAATGTAATTATAAAAAAATAGGAAAACAGAGATTTTTAGTAATAATGAACATAAGAATTTTGAAATTTGACTTGACATACTCTAAAGAAGTGAATTATTAACTAGGGTAAACAAATTCAAAATTAATTTTGAAAACATCATGTGTATATACAGAGAGAGGAGACTTCAATCAATATTAAACATTTAAACATAATATTTAGAATTATTAACTTGATTCTAAATTGATCTTTTCTGAGATATTATTTATGATATATATATGTGCGTGTGTGATTCAATTTTATCACTAAATAATACAACAAATTATTATTTAAATTAAAGTGTATTAAAAAGTTATTTACAATCTGATTACAAAAAAGGGTTATAACGACTGTGTTCTGGTTTTAGAAGTCTCTAGGTTCAATACAGTTTTAACTAGTCCATCTATCGTCTTCTACAATTTGATTTTCTAACACTTGACACTAGGATTCACTTCTGAAACAGCAAGTACTAGGAGGATGTCATGATGCTGAGATACGTCAATCCTAGTATTCCATATTTGAGATACATATATGTCTGTGTGTGCGTAAATTATTAATATTCTAAAATAGATTATACAAGTACTAGGAGGATGTTATGATGCTGAGATACGTCAACCCAAGTATTTGACATACATATATGTTTGTGTGTGCGTAACTTATCAATATTATAAAAAAGATTATAAATTGCATTAGAGTTTGTTTTTCTTGTACTAATAATTCTTTATGAGATTAAATAAAGTGTAACAGAGTCAATTATGAATATTGTATTCATTGCTAGGTATAAATAAATATACTAATTTATAACCAATACATAAGTGAGATTTTATAATCGCAAATTTTTATATAAACAAATATATACTCCAACTTGCATTCACAAATCAGTCAGTGTTACTGAAAAAATTTGATTTTTGTCCAAGATTTTCAGATAAAAAATCTTTACATATTAATTTGGGGATAAAGAAATCCATTATTTTTACGTGAATAAAGGAAAATACAAGTTTACACATAAAGCATTAGAAAAGTTTTCAAAAAATATAGTATTGGTTATGTCGTTTCAAAGCACCTGGAAAAGTTTTATTTACTGATAGGATTCTTTTACGCGGATGTTGTTATTTATTGCTGATGTGTGACCGAGGAAAATGCGCCTTATTTTAGTCCGATTCTAAAGGTACTCGATACATGGTTCAATAAATATTATTGCTTATGAAGGGTTATATATATTTGGAAAGTGATAAAATATATATGTATAATAACAAAATATTAAGTTGGGGAAAAAGAAATCCATTATTTTTACGTGAACTTTATATAACTTCTTTTGGATTCACTTTGTAAAAAGGTTTAAAACAGCTTTCATGTAGATTTTTAGGTCTTGCGCGTTACGTCTGCTGACATGCGGTTAACTTCGATCATTTTTGATATTTTATAGACATTTTCGACGATGCTGTATCCACATGCGAGGTGCATCTCTAACATCAAAAATACCCGAATGGAATCGACGAAACAAAAATTGTACATACTAACTGGTTGTTACAGTCTTATAAAGGACGATAAACACCTTTCACAATTTTAGCCACCCGGCTATCTTTTTCACCGTTACAAGGAAAAAACGAAAATGTATCGAATTTTCAGTTTCTTGTCTTCCATTTTTAAAACCTTGTACTCGTAACTGAATTAATCAAACAAAAAACCGCAAGAGGATATTTTAGTGTCAAATGTCACCTTTCCAACGAGCATAAATTTGAAATTGTTTGATAGATACCTCACGAGATATCGATCACTACAGACGTCTACCGAAAAAATAATGGATTACTTTTTCCACAAACTAATATATAGTAACACTTATTTTGAAAGCGCCGAAAAGTTAAGAAACATATCATTTGCTGACACGTATGTCTTTTTTACTGTGACTTAAAATCAGATGTTCAAATAGAGGCATGGTGTTCAGAAGTAACACCTAGTGTAAATATTTTTTTCTTTATCACGCTAATCTTCCTCTGTGTATATCTGGAAGGATCTACACGCGTATTTTTAAAAGCATTAAAAATGAATAATTGAATTTTTAGACATAAGGCAATTTTTAACATTTTCTTTACTGTTAGATCAAAACTTTATTTACCAATGTTATTGTTAGATCAATTAACTTTCGATCATCAATATAATTGAAAGTGATTGTTCCAGACAGTTTAAAGACCTGAAAAATAAAGTATTTCGAATATTGTTTACAGAAATATTTGATAAAATTTATTCTCCCTCTTTAGAATTAATATTTAACAAAAAGCGCAATATATCTAATAAAATATAGATTTTATTGGGTATTTCGCTTGAGGAATCTATAGACGTGGTTAAGCTATGCATGGTGGACCACTGCAAGATGAAACATTGTTATTTGGCTTTAGAATGAGATAATCTAATGTTGCCAAATTTTAAAATCCTATTTAAAAACAAAATTTTTTTATTCCAAAAGCAATTTTTATTTGAGCTTTGTAAACTATAAAGTTTTAGTACAAACGTGGCCGAAGTGTCCTGGTTGGTTTGGGAGTCGTTCTTGTTACCAGAAGATAGTTAGTTCGACTCCCGGGTTAGCCGAAATTCGGTCGTGTTCGCTAATGGCGACTGAGGAACGTAAAATATGTCGTGGTCGCGATTTCCTTTATGTTTCAATTCCAACCTAATACCTCAACGGGTGTTTGGAGCCAGGCCATGGGTCTTCGCTGGCTTCAATCTCTAAATTGGAAGACCAAAATGGTGCTGCCATCTATTAGCCAAAGTCGTACTTCCACCTTTTTATAAGGGTACTCTGCTCAGAAACGGAAGATATTATTTCTGATTTCATTTGCTGGAAGAAATGAAAGGATCTTGGATTTGCTTGTCTTCACTGATTAGGTGCTAGGAATTCCTATATGTGTTTGCTAAGTTTCGTTGGTCACATTGAGTACTTCTTTAGTTTAAAATCTAATTTTAAATATTATTATTCATGTTTATTTGACAACATTTTTTAAATAGCCTATTTTTATTTGCATACAGATGTCTCCAAATATAGAATTAATTTCAAAGTTCAAGCCGAAACTTTCACTAAGTGCTATAATGATTTAAAATGTAACTTTATCTATGTTTATGGTTATTCAATTGCAGTCACTGAGGAGAAAGTTCAAATTTTTTTTTAATCCAAACTAAGCCAAACTTACCATTTTCCAGCATTCGAACAATTCTGGATTTTAGTGATCCAGTAATCAATTTTCGGAAATATTCTCTTTCCAGGGTTGGCATCAACTAAAATACCAAATAATCGGAAGAGACGGAACTTATGCTTAGTGACTCTAGATGTGGATATTTGAATTTCACTTCTCGCGTATACAAAGCTGTTAACAATTGTGAAATAGCTTTGCTGGGCACATATGTTAGTTTAATCACAAATTTTATGTTTTCATGTATGAGCAATTCATAATTTGTTTCATTTTGGTGATTTCATACAGAATAGATGTACGAAATGTTTAGTAAATCTTCAGCTTGTGGTCAACGGAAGTTCAATTATTTGTCCGCCATGTCCTTTTTAAATCACCAAAATTCCGATGTCACACTTTCAGGTTTCTACAATTTTTTAGAACTTTATTCTATCGCACTTCCCCGTTTCTTTCATGTTGGCATTCAGAAGCATGGAATAAAATCATAATAAGAAAACAAGATAAACAAAATGTAGAAAATGACGCAATTAAATTAAATAATTTAATAAAATTGAAAAACATTTGACTTCTTTAATACACTTACGTTAGAATATACCCATATACCCATCCTATCTGCAGCGCTAGTAAATCCTAAAGCAAGTAACTATAAATTATAAAACTTTTTGCTAGATAAAAGAAACAATTTTCAAGTTCTTTCAGATTTATCGCTCTTTTTTCACTGCAAGCGACATGTTGAGTTCTATATCTGTTGATTCATTATTAAATATTAGCTCCAGTTTCTGCTTGTAAATTAAACCAGGAAGTAAAGAAAAATAATTCTTTTTTTCATTGATCAACCCTTCCATTTAACTTTTCTAGGGTATTTGTTGTATTGTGACCAAAAATGCATGGAATTTCTGTAATAGAGTTGTACCAAATGCCCCTTATTCATAAAATTTATATTTAAGGGTCCAATAACATCTCTTCATATGAATTCATATGAAATATTTTATGTAATATTATTTTCAAATTACTTTTTAAATTTTTAACGATTAAGGATATGTTCCATGAAATTAATGTAAGTGTTATACATATTTATGTAAATGTAAAATGCAAGTTTTAGTTTTAATCAATTCATTCCTTCAACCAAGCAAAGAATTCTCCAATTTGAAGCAATTACCTGATACTAAGATTTTTTCCATCCATTATCCATCAAGTTACCATTAAAACTATCATTTCTTATAACATTCTTACAGATCGGAGCATTGAAAGCTTTCTACAAACTCTTTTCATTTGCTTAAAGTTTCAATCAATTTATATCAAACCTTTATTTTTGATATTTTTTACAGTGGATAATTTTAAGGATTCAACTGCAGTTTTTCTAACAGATACTAAAAAATATTTTCGCTTCCTTAAATTATTTAAGAAAATTTATTCAATGAAAATCCTTTTATCTAGTTTAATATTATCTAATTTTTACCACACAAAGACTGCAATTTACATTCCTGAGACTTTGGTCATTAAAATAATTTTAAGTACTTCCATTTTTTTTTTTTTTTTTTTTTTTTTTTTTTTTTGGAAAATTTTAAGATCATCGAAGTAATAACTGATGGATATAATAATATATTTCTTTTGAGAGACTTACTTCAAATACGGCTACAAATGCTTAAGTATTGTGCCCATAAAAATTGAATGTTTTTTTTTTTTTAATTTATCAGTGGAAATACTGTTTATTTCTGCATTTAGATTATCAAATAGTCTTTTTTCCTATTTGATAATCCAAAAGTTGAAACCTTATGCCCGATTTATGTATATGAATTAACAGGAACTTAATAATTAAATATCAATGACTATTTCCCTAATTTGACATAGTTTCATAAATTAACAATAAAAAAAAATTGAAATCTGTAATGTATGAAAAATATTTCTATAAAAATTGAAAAAAATTTCTTAAAAATTTAAATAATTAAATCTATGTTCTTAATTAAATGTAATTAACAAATTTTACTGCTTATAAATATATTTTTAAAAGTTTATTAATGAATTCAGAAAACATTGAAAGGAGATTAATGGAATATATACATATTTAATAGGGGAGAATAATCATACATTTCTATTATTTTAGAAGTGCGCTGTAAAAAATGTCCAAAATGAACGAAATAATTTAACGAACCTCCCAATAAAAGTAAAGATTCATGAAAAAAGCCATCTTTTCTCTATACACTTAAATTAAATATTAACATATTTGTCATTAAATATTGAATCCAGTAAATTAATAATTTGAACACTTTCTTTTCAAAAAAGTAATTGAGCTATAAATATATTTTTTAAAAATTTAATTTTATGATAGATATATTTCTTGACTGTCTGAGAAACTGAATTTAAGATATGTATTAATTAATATTCTTTTAAAACAATTAAATTATATAATAATTTATGAGTCGTAATTTTTATTATTTAATCTAGAATAACATGATTAAAATTAATAAAGCAATATTTTCAAAATTTTGTTTGCAAATCATTTGAATGGACAAATTTAAAAATTTTAGGATAATTTTATTTTCATCGACATTATTTCTGATTTTGAAATCCGGAATATTTTTAAAATTTGCTGTAATAAAAATTATTTTCGGATATTTAAGATAGGTGGTACGTGCATTATATGTGTCATGAAATTAAAAATTTTTAGCCTAATAAATTTCATTTATGAGGAATAATTAAAGAACTTCTTGAGCAAAGAATAGTTGAATTACAGCTGCACTCACTTTAGAATTTAGTTTCATTGTGTTTCACACATTTAACGCATTTGAATTTTATTTACACATTTGTATTGATTAACACATTTGTATTGATAAAAAATTCATTTTAAGTAATTTGAATTCGATAAGGAGCTATGTAATCTAAATTGATTACTATTTAATTTAATATATCATGTTAAAATTAATAAATTAATTATTTGAAAATTTTTCGAATAAAAAACAATTGAAGAATAATTTAGAATTTAATTTTCAACTTCAAATTTTCAGTTTCTGTGACCCAGAATCATCTTAAGACTCATATGATTAATTATCACTTTAAAACTTTTTAATTGTAATAATTTAACATCCTAGGCTATTATTTAATCTGAAATAAATTGATCAAAAATTAATAATGAGGAAATTTCGCATAGAATAAAAAGTTAAACTACAAGTATATATTTTTATGGTTTTTCAAACCATTTAAAAATTTTTATTAATTTGAATAAGTAGGACAATCGCTGTTTATCAAAATACAGCGTTGCTTTCCGAAAATCAATTTACATTTTTTCTTTCTCGTTCTTTCCCTTGTTGCCAAAAAAATTTTCGAAAGGTTTTAATTTATAATCGTTGTTTGCGAATACATAAAATTCAATGTTTACCTTTCAAAATAAATTCTTTATAATATGTTAACTTTAACTGTGTTACGATTGCTACTTTTTTATTTTTCAGATATTGAATTTAATTTTGATAAAAGTTTCTTCCTAAAAGGGAAATTTGAAAGAATGATATTTGCAGAGTCATGCTTGTTGTAACTGTTAAATCACAGATTTGTTGAAAGACCGTGAGCACAGATAGTCCTTATCAGATGAACAATTATTATCGCGATGTACAAGTTCGCTTAAACTTACAATACCAGATTAGGTTGGAATTTAGCAGGTTAAAGATAGAAAGATAATTTGTATTTTATGCAAATTGTTCTGAAGAAGAAATTAATTTCTAAGATGCATAAGATTATGTCTTTTAAGAATTCACGGACCATATTATTAGCACATAAGTTATTACCGTTTCACTCTCTTGACCTTGAAGCTTTGATCATTGACCTTGAGAAACAAGTTTTTTTACTTCTAATTATTTTTCTCAGATAACGTAATACACGAGCGGAAGGTGGTCTTTTCCTAAATGTTATCAAATGAACTCTGGATTCCTAAATTCACTGACGTATGTAGTGAAAACTTCTGAATCATTGTTTTCAACTTCTTTTATATTGATTATTCATTATACATTTTTCTTCCCAAATTATTTTGATATTAAAGTGGACAGATTATTTATTTCGATTACTCTTATCAAAAAGTAAAGTTGAATTATTTCTTAAAAATTATGCAATAATTTCACATTTCCATACCAACTTTTATTATCAGCAGAAAAAATATGGCAAAGTAATCACCATTCAGAAAATTGTTGGATTTGTTTCATAAAAAATTGCTTTGTAAACATCATTCTTGCTATATTTATGATTTTTAGCTTATCAGGAAATATATAAGCTTTGAATATTAATTTTGTTGAAAAGATAGTATTTTAATTAAAAATAAATAAAATTTTTTCCTTTAAATAACTAAACTTCATCAAAGAATTCTTGAATATAATAGTTTTATTATGCAAATATAATAAAGAATTACCAAACTAAAAATTGTAAAATTGTGGTAAATTATCCTAAATTAAATAATTAATAAAGGATTATGAAATGTTAATTAACAATTAAAAATTTTTTCTTTAAATAACTAAATTTCATCAAAAAAATGCTTGACTATAATAGTTTTATTATCCAAATTCATTAAAGAATTACCAAACAAAAATTTGTAAAATTGTGGTAATTTATCCTAAATTAATAAAGGATTATTGACAAAAATGTGTCGTAATATAATTCGTGTTTTAATAAAGCACAAAAATATCTATTGCAAGTTATTCTATAATTCAATAAAATTTATTAAATTTCTTCAATTTTTTCAAAGAAAATTTTTAAATCATATGATATTTTCAAAGTAATTTTTATGTTATTTATAAGAATTTTTATATTATTTATATGAATTTTAAATTTACACAATATATTATCATTAAAACAGTTCAAAAGTCATCAAAATATAGTCTAATAAATATAATATCATTTAACTATAACTTGAATGTAATTATAATTAATTAGATTTGAATGATTAAAAGTTGGAGTAATGATGATGAAATTAATTAATCTTAGTTTGATAATATTAAATATTGTCATACTCAGATTAATTAGTTAACACAATTAAGCATTTCATTGTGGATCAAGGAAAGAAAATTCACCGGAGAAAAATCTTTTACGTATAAAAAATATTTTAATTAGACTTCAATTGATTTATTTCAAAATCAAAAAAGGAGAACAGGAAATATTTTTAATAGTTTCATATGAGATATGACGCATAAACAAGTAACTTATTTTTTTTATAAAGAAATTCTAATCTCTTAATGACTATTTCTTACTTAAACAGATATTTATTTCATGAATTAATTTAAAAAATAGACAAACAAGGAAGTATAGACTATTCAGAAAAAGGAATTGATATTTATTTTTCCTAATTATGTTACATAAATTGATGTTAAGAAGAATATATTTACCTTTTAAAATGACAAAACATTAGTAAACGAATTTTTTTCATTGTTTTTCTTCTATTATTTATTAACTACAAATAAGACTCTTACTAAATTATGTAAGCCACAAAGCTTAAAACTGTCTATAAATATTTCCAAAGAACATATTTGGTAAAATCAATGAATTTATGACTATAGATGTGTTTATGATACAATAAATTATATAAATATCTGCAAACTATTAACAAGAGCTAGTTATCTGTTTTATTATTAATTGGGAAACATTTTGCTAATGAATCTTTCTAAACTGAAAAATTAAGTTTAAGTTTTAAGATAAGTCTAGAAATAAACAATTCAAAAAAATAAAACGATCCAAATAAATCTCCTTATATTTTATTTGTAAATTTGCATATGATGTCGATTTTTTTTACTTAAAAATGATGATATTTGTTCTAAGGTCGAAAATTTATAACGAAAAATATTCTAAATTTTGCCAAACAAAAATAATTAATCAAATAAGCTAAATGTTTTTATATTATAAACCAACAAAAAATTTCATTGAGGAAAAATATTTATATTTTAAAACGATGTTAAAATATTTCTCAATCCAATAATAATGAATCAGTGTTTTTATTCAATAATAATGAATCAAGATTCACATTAAAACTACAAACTAAAATTTTTATACTTTATGAGGATGATCATTTTTAAGTACAAGTACTTTAGAAGAAAATCAGTTTTCTGTAATTTATCACTTTCAGTACTCAGTTTCTTGTACTTATTGTAATCTCAGTTAATTCTATATAAACTTCAGAAGGTTTTAGGAACATTTTTTAACTTCAATACTTTGGCTTCAAAAAATATTGATATTACTACATGATGAAAAAATACTCTAGTACATTTGAAATTTGAAAAATTCAAAATCGAAAATAAAGGAAATGACCACTATTGAATATTTATACATATTTTAAGGAAGGGAATATTCAAAATAATCATTATGAAATGGAAAATATCAGGAAACTAGGTTTCATCTTGATAAATCATGCTTTAATAGTAATAAATCATGCCATAGAATATCATCTAATAAATTACTAAAATTTTAACTAAAATAAAATCTAACAAAATTAGCACAAAAAAATCTTTAAATGGATTTTTAATACTGTATGATAAAGACACATAAATAGAATCTATTAATTAAGAAAATTAATAAATTATCATTATTATAACCTTATTAGAAAATAGAGTATCATTTCTCAAGATAATTATAAAAATTATGTGTGAGAAGTATTCTAAATCCGAAGATCTTATCATATTATTAATTATAGCTTATTACAATTTATAATTGGAAGAATTTTGCTTAATATATTATCATACTAGCTAATATTAAAGTAATTAACATGTGCAACAGCATTCCTTTTTAATACTACAAAAAGGCTAAGAATCCTCTAAGCCTTTAATAAGTTTTTATAGTGAGCAGACTATAAATTGAGAACGACGAGCTTAGAATATTTTTTGAACAACACAAAACATTTTCACTTATTAAATTATAACTTATCAGAAAATAGTATCATTTATCTAGATAATTATAAAAATTATGTGTTTAGAAGTATTGTAAATTAGATAATCAGTTGATCTTAGCATATTAATAATTATAGCTTATTACAATTTATAATTGGATGAATTTTGTTTAGTATATTATCATACTAGCTAATATTACATTGTATTAAAGTAATTCACATGTGCAACAGCATTCCTTTTTAATACTATAAAATGCTAAGAATCCTTATAAGCTTTTAATAAGTTTTAGTGGTGAGCAGACTATAAATTGAGAACGACGAGCTTAGAATATTTATTGAACAACACAAAACATTTTCACTTAAATACTAAGAAAACAAATCACGTTTGAGAGCTTATGCAAAAGCCTCTTTTACCTTTTAAAAATAGCTTCCAGTTAAAATCAGTTCGCCAAGTGGCGGAGCAGGTAAGGCACTTTCACTGTGTCCTTTATAGGTCACGCAGGCAGGTTGTCCCAGCGGGATGGAACGATTCGCAACAGACCACCTGTAAGTAGGTCAACAATTTCCCCTAACATCCAGGATCAAGTGTACTTTAAAAAATTCCTAATGCCTTTCCCAAACAGGAAGCAGCAACGACCCTTGTTAACGACCTTATT
Source organism: Latrodectus geometricus (assembly GCA_026290005.1). Classification (NCBI taxonomy): domain Eukaryota; kingdom Metazoa; phylum Arthropoda; class Arachnida; order Araneae; family Theridiidae; genus Latrodectus; species Latrodectus geometricus. The sequence continues at coordinate 13,794 of JAPDSC010104077.1, forward strand.
CACCATTCCAAAGCATCTTGAATATTTCTTTACAAATAAATGGAAGATAAAAAAATAAGCGAAAGTCAGATTGCTGTTAAAGCATTAATGCAATTAACAGAATTTTTATAATTGCAGGTTTTTATAATAATTTAAGAATATCTTATATAGTTTATCTCATTCATATTTTTCTGATTTTAATTTGGTAGAATGACAACGAAAGAATTTTTTTTTACTCTCATTCATTAGCATTTATTGGAAATAAATTTTAAAGAATAATAATTCGCTAGAAATAATTTCTAGATTGTCTTTTACGAATTTCTTATAAATTAAAGCATTAACAGAATTTTTTTTATTATAAAACTTCTGACGGAGAAAAATAGAAAATAATACTACCCCACTGCAAGTTATAAAAATAACGTACTGGGGATTGTTATAAGTAGAAAATTAATTGAAAATTACGACTGAGATTAAATATTTAGATTAAATAATTTTTATAATAAGAATTTTCCCAAAAACTAAATTTTACTGGCAATAAATAGTATTTAAGCTGTATTAGTAAGCTCTAGAAATAATTTTTAAATTATAATTTTTTTTTTATGATTCCCAGCAAATTACAGCATTATTACTATATATAATTACTATATCTAGCATGACGCTCCCAAAGCATAGATCCGAGGTTCGATCCACGGGTTGGTCAAGCTCGTTTCACTCTTTCATACCTTCAGTACGTCGATGAAACTGAGTACCAAGCATGCTTGGAAACTAAGCGCTTTGAGTTTGTCGTTAGGCTGATTAACTAACCAAATTATATGCTTCGTACCCAAGAACTCTCAGTCAAGAAAACATGTATATATGTGTATATATACAAAGTTTTCATAAAAATAGTAATAATATATTTCTCAATATAACTATATGCATATATTCCAATACTTCAGAGTTTTGAATACCAACTGCTGTTTAGATGTTCGTTGTGGTTTGAAAAACACTTCTCTAAATCCCAATCTGATTTATTTTTGTGAACCAAAATATGACCGTTGAGCCATCAACAAACCGAAAACATCTTCTAAAAAATGCATAAGGATTTATTGTAAATAATTGTAATAATTTTAGAGAACATTCAACATAAAGAGATAAATATGATTCTATATATGAAATCTATATAACACATTAAAAACTGCCATTCTAAGAAATTTAAACTTATAATAGAACTAATAAGCTAATACTTATTAACAAATCCATGCATTTAAATATATACATGGATCATAATTCATTTTAGAATAACTTATATAATATATTAGGCATATGAAAACAATTCGGAAAGGAGGGAACAAAATAAATTTTCCGTATCGTAAAATAGCAGTTTGGATTTAACTTATTTTAAAATCATTGTGTTACATTTAAGACAAACAAACATTACCTACTTGTAAATAAACAAAGCTTTTTTTCCTTTTTGTATTGCGTATATGTGTGAGAATCATTTGCGATTTAATCCTGATTAAAACGTGAGACTCTCCTAAATATTAGTGAAAGGAAAGCACGTGAGAAAGAAAAATATCCCGTTTTACGGATGAGTAATATTTTTCACAAATTTTACTTAATAAATGACAGTTTCTTTAGATTCTTCTTATTTTATAAAGAAAACAAAATTTTATCATTGCCAAATTGTCTTTGAAATTTTTTCATGAAACCCTCTAATATTGTTATATGGAATATAACGGTAGAAGTTTACAAATGGTTACCTTTTGATTTTTTTGGTGATTTTTTTTCTAACACCATAATAGGCGCCAAGATGTGAGTAACAAATTGGCCGCTACACGAAAGCTAAACTAAGATAATGTTAGGTGTTTTTTTTTTCCATACAATTTTTAAAGCATAAGTGATTTAATTTTATCTCACCTTAGGATAATTTAATGTAATTAAGTTAATTGACTTTTTTCATATTTTTATGGGATAAGAGTTTTGTAATTTACCATGGTTGAAAGTATCAGAGTTGCCAGAAATTAAATTTTATCACCAATATTTATTGCCAAATGTTTCGCCAAATCAAGAGGTACTCATTTTTGTACCTAACTCAATATAACAAGAAATGTATATTGAAGAAAGTAAGTAAAGAATTGTAATCATATATTACAAAGAAATCTTTAAAAGTATTAATTTGAGACAAATATGCGCATTCGAATAATTCTACATAAAATTCCTGATGAAACATTCATCTAAGATTTAATCTGTAAGCGAATCTTACAGAGACATACGTCCCTTATTAGTGTTACAGGAAAATGGTAATCATTAGAGGTACATGAAGCTATAATCATAGAATAGCGGAGAGATCTATTTGCAATAATGCGGACATTGCATTTCCTATCGAAATGAAATACATTACGAAAAATTCTAATAAAGTATGAGTCGTGACGTATTACTTTAAATACGACATGTTCACCTGGAAGTGAATTTCGAGTTCGATAAAGTGATATTTAATCAATCACTTTACTTTAAAAATGTCGTGTTATAAAGAATAAAAAACTAAATAATAGAAATCCTGGTAGTAAATATTTTTTTCTCTTTTCTTTTTTATTTCATACACTTTATATGATATACATTTTACAGTTTTTTTTATTTATTTATTTACTGCATACATAACAGTGATGAATTTTCTTCCCAGCAAAATAACTGCTAATCGTATTTGCCATATTAAACAATATAAAGTCCCTGTTTCAGACTAAGTAGTGAACACCCTAACGGCTTATAGACGTTATAAAGCATTTTAGCACCATGTAAATTGCATATCTGCAAGGCTTTTTATAAGAAGTACGCCGTATTCTCGTATAGTAGAAGAAGAAACTCGGAAATCTCTCAAGCACCCACCCTGACAAAAATGTATAGAAAGTTAGAATTGCAACATCCATTTTGCGTTAATCAACATTGCCTGGGACAGAGTTTGAGATTTCTTCTTTTGAGCATTGTTCATGTATCTCTTAATGTAAACCTATTTTATCTAATCACATCGTATTTATAAGTTTCATAGGTAAATTAACTTTGACATTTCCGACAGTCCTTGATTCCATATATTTATGTATTTTCTACGCAAAAAATATCGTTTCTAAATTTAAAATTAATATCACCAATTACTTCACTTTATATCCTGTCGCTAAAAATTCTCAATTATCAAAGTAAATATAATAAAAATGTAAAATAATATTTATAATTAAAGATACTCGAAGTCAATTATTACATTAGAAATTACATAAATTTACACTAATTACATTAGAAAAATAGTCTAGTCTTGCAGCCTATCCTGTCTAGTAGTCAGCATGCCTCATTGCGGATAGGGAGGTCCTGGTTCGAATCCCAATTCGACATGGTGATGTACTTTCTCATTCTCTCTATCTTGTCTTTGTCCTTTCTTTGTGTGAATTGAGTATGAATGGTTACCTACACTATAAAAGGGTACATATGACTTGTGTGTGCAGAGGAAGTCGGATTCTACAGCAAATTACAGTTCAGATGGAAAAATGGAGGGATATTGCCAGCCTGGCTGGAGCTCGGAGAATAAATAATAATCTAATCCTTAACTATATTATTAAAAAGATAGCTAAACACAAAAAAATTTTAAAAAAAATTGTGACAGATTTTTTTTGTATCTGAAGATCTTTTTCTTCAGATACACAAAATAGAATTTTTTATCTCTGCATCTTTTCTCTATATTTATTCTTTAGTGTTATTTTCCTATTTCATTAGTTTTATGTAAAAATTATAATATTAATATTTATATTAAATATTAAAATGTTTCGTCTTTTGGGTATTAACTTTTTCTTATCAAGAAATTGGCACTAATGAGTATTTTCTGTCATAGGTATTGCAATTTATGTTAAAAATTCTAATGTATTGAAAATAAGAAATTTTTGTGAGAGAATCGGGGTTTAACAAAGGGACTCCATGGACGTACTATCTAAATTGGAATTTAAGTTAACTGATTATTGGTAATTATTTTTAATACCAAGATCATTGTTCATTGTAAAAATATTTATACGAAATAATTTATAATAATTATTAATACGTTATCTAGTTAATAAATATAGTAGAGTAGTTCTAGTTATAATAAATTATAATAAAATATTTATTTTGTTTTTAGTTATATTTTAAGTAATTATACAAATATATTGTTACATTACTTAAACATTCATGGTTATTGTTAAACTTGATACCTTTTTGGTTAGATAGAAATAGTGTTGTTATATAAAATATTCACCATTTATACATAATATCTGTATCTCATACATCATATACACGTATTTATTATTTATGATATAGAATTGTCGCAAAATTGCCATAACCAAGCCTTAATCAGATGAATTCATCACGAGAATATCTCTAAATGTGAACTTTTTTATCCAAAAACAAATTGAACTATCGAATATTCATTGTTGTTAAGTAATCATTGTTGCAAGAGAATCATTGTTAAGCCTTTTAAGTCTTAACAATGATCCTCAAAAAATGTAAAGCTGGTATGTCACACACGGTTTGTCAGAAGGTTATATGTGATGCATTAAGAATTTTTAAATATCTTAAAATTTAGAATATTTTTCTGGTTAAATCGAGGCATCTAACAAAAATAAAGTGAAACTATAAATGGTATTAGTTGAAAGCCATTTTGATTCTTTGCTTGAAGCAAAATAGAATGGAAATTAGAATTCCAGATTTATAGATTTATGCATTTTTATTTACATATAAATTTTCGATTGTTTATCCAGCGTACACTGGCTATATTCAAAGATATATGTGCCTGCAAATAATTGTTCTCTTTAATATCAAATAACAATAATTCAAAAAAGTCAATGATCAACATATACCATTAAAATCGCATCAGCTCAATATAATATTCAACCTAATTTAAAAAGAGTGTTCTGTGAAAAAAACGGTGTTACACATATCTCCTAAAAAGTAATATTAAATGTGATGTTTTTGTTTTCAATAAAAATGTATGATGTATGTGTATAATATACCAGCCAATGGCTGAATGGTTAGCGTTCCTGACTCCTGGGCTATTGGTATCGGGCTCGAATCCTGGTTTGTACATGTATGTTTCTCTTCTCTTTGTCTGTGTATTTTTAACCCTTCTTCTTCTGAGATGATGGATGAATGTGGCCCGCTATATAAATGGGTTTTTGGTGGTGTCACGTGGGCAATGCTACGCGCTTTCATCACTTGGTTCACAGGTGCCCAATGGGTAACTCTAAAATAAGTTGCAGTTTCCGGTTTTGTTCTGGGAGACGGACCCAACCAGCCAGGTACCCGACTATTATAAAAAAATGTATAATATACAAAAAAGTGTAAAATAGTTTATGTGAAATTATATGTATCAGAGAAACCGAAAAGTAATGTCGCTTTCTTACATTATATTCCAGCGGAAAAGTTAGTCATGCTAAATGACTAACTTTTCCGCTGGAATCCCCGACACACAAAAATCAATTGGTTTTTCCAGTAAGATATCTCGAAAGGGGATTTTGACTTCATCTGAATTTTCGACTTTTTTTTTTCCTGCTTCCAAGGAAATTTTGTACGGATAGGAATAAATAAAATTCCTAGGATATGATACTGGGCAAATATGGTTTGCAAGGCAGTACTTCTAATTCCAATTCATTATTTTTTTTTCTGTGTTCACTCTGGACATAATGGTCATGCATTATCGTGTTGCAGAACGACACCCTTTCTGTTGACAATAACCAAATACTTTTCGATTAAAGAGTGGCTCACCCAATCCAATTGTTCACAATAAAAGTCTGCATTAACTGTTTAACCAATTTTCGGTATTTCAAAGTGAACAGTCCCGAGAATACTCCACCAAACACACAGAAGATCTTTTTGGGAGATGTAAACCTGGTTTCGCAGATTTCGTGGTAGTTCATTTGGGGAAAGCCACTGCTTTTGGTATTTTAGATTTTTATTTATGACCCCTTTTACGTCTCCAGTGGTCAAACGATCAAAAAACGGTTTCGTATTGTACCGTTGAAGCAATACGTTGACATGATGGATCGATTGTCTTAGTTCTCTTCGGACAAATTATGGAGGACCCAAACATCTGCTCTGCTTTTGCATTCAATTTGCTATAATTTCTTTCAATTTGCTATAAATGTTCCTGGATGGTCGACCAAGGTTCGTTATGGGTGTTTGACAGTTCTTCGATTGTTTGACATGGAATTGTTTCCATTTATGCCCTTAGCATGCCGTTGCTTAATGTTGTTAGACTTTCTGATCGATTACTGTCAAAAGGATCAAAATTACTGGATCTGAGCTTGGAAAACCATCTTTGGCATTTAAGAACGTCTTTGGCATCGCAAATGTTCTTGGTTGCAACTGTTGTATAACTATTCTTGGGGAAATCAAAATGCATATCATGTTGTATATGCTTTTCTGGCATTTCGCTGTCCATTTCAACCTAAATTGGAAAAAGAATTAATATTAATATTGAGAATTATATTATTTAGAAGTGAGCTAGTCATAATTACCTTAAAATAACCTTGGCACGCTTTCGTGACACGCAATGACAATCAAATAACTGCATGCACAGAAATAACATCATTTCCCGGTCCCTTTAAAATAAAGTTGGGCTCAGATTTACTGTTCGGTCGCTCTTGGCGCGGTTTTCCAAAGTTGGCGATAAATAACATTTTCTGACAACCATACCAATTCTGACCAATCACAGATGAGTAATTCCGATCAATGAAAACATAACATGTATAAACAACAAAATAATTTGTTTTATGTAGACGGAAAGATCCTACTTAATTGCAAAGCTGCTAATAACATTTTGGTTAATTGTCTTTGTAACTAAGCAATATTGTACCAAGGGAATGGTTAAATAGTTTTTTTTATAGTCTTTCGATAATTTTAAGAAAAAAGTCATTTATATTAATAAAAGAATTCAATAAATTAAATACATATTATTTTGTTTTAAGAAAATAATTTTTTTATCCAATTAAAAGAAAAACTAAAAATCTAGAAATGTTTCGTTTTGAGTAAATGACAAAAAGTGGAAAATTTTAAATTACCCTTACACACAAGTTTTAAAATATTTTTTTTCAAAATTCTATGCTTAAATGTGGTTATGAAACAGATAAAGAGTAAAAGAGGATAAATATTTTCATGGGAAAAAAACCTCTTCAATGTTATTTTCGATGCATATACAAATATGTATGTAATGAAAAATTTTGGTATACATAAAAATAGATATCAACATTGAAAAAAAACTGAAAATTTATGAATTTATTTTTAAATTTATTATTAATTATTTAAGACTTAATTCTAAATATTAATTTTTTTTTAATTTAGAAACAAGAGTGACCTATTTAATCAATGTTATCTCTGGTAATCACTTTTATGTATGAATGCATTTATTTATTTAGCTTTTCCTGTTTCCTGTTTTGTTGCCATATATTTCACTTATTTAGTTTTCCTGTCTGTATATTTTTGGGAAGTGATGGCATAACAATTTTTGCACTTTATACCATGCTGAAAAATGATGCTTTTTGCCATTAATGTCAACGCACCCCAGTAAAGGTCTTAGAACATATCCTATTTGTATAGAAAAATTAAAATTTATTCAATTATATTTTATAGATCCAATAAACATTAGGCATGGTAATTAGACTTCCTTTATTAAGATAGCAATATTTTTTTTAGTTATTAGATCTACAACTATTTTAATTTTAATTATGTACCTCTATTTTAATGCAATTAAGTGTGGGAAGTGATTGACGGCTAGCTATTGAAAGAGGTCCCTAGATCAGAAATCCTTTACCCTCATTGGATAGTGAAAATATTAAGTGTACATTACATTTTTTTCTTTAACAACTGTGATACAGATCCCATTGCATAAAACTCTGTGTGTAGGCTTCAATGCTCAATCTCTGTAAAAAAGTATTTTTTGAGTAATAGCTGGACGAAGTTTTAACGAGACACATATGACACCACTTTCTTTCACTGAAGACGTCGTTTTCTCCACTAATGTTAAAGGAGTTAAAGAACCTGATAACCAATAGGTAAGAACACCCGGGTTCCTTTACATTGTTATTTATCGATCTATATTTGTAGCTGCTTTCGCAATGGTTTAATAACTAGATTTTCATGCATATATATATATATATATATATATATATATATATATAATAAGACATT